>NQIM01000625.1:0-19288 GCA_003426235.1 Xylaria polymorpha
AATTTCCCGAGCATGCTGCTGAACTGACGTCGAACAGGATCGTGAGCATGAGAACCCCAGGCCCGCGTTTGCATTGCACCCTAGACCCCCAGGCGACCCCCAGGCGACGAGAGGAGAGCGAGGGCATACATACATACAGTACATACATACGTACATACATACATACACACATGCATACATACATGTCGTGCCACTGGGCAATGGCAAGATAATGGAACGGTCATCTACATCCGTGGTGGCGCTGTGCGCGCTAAGAGGCTGACAGGTCACGTTACCGGGCCGTCCATTTCTGAATACCTATCATACATGACTCAAGCTGGAAATTGTCGCTCGGGTTTCTTGTGAGAGTCGAACGAGGGTTGCATGTGGGAGTGGCGTTGCATGCGTCCCCCGGGCGAACCGTGCTGGTTGGCCTGGCCTGCCCTTCATTGCCCAGCCTCGACAGTACAGTCCATTCATTTGCCGCAGGTTGGACCTTGCAATAGGCAACCACTTCCGACCTTTTGTACGCTCTCACGCACCTCTCCTACCGTTACCTCTGTGGTGTATAGAAGGACGGCTAATCGCAGCCAGCACCAACCCGAACGTACACTAGATTGATCATCGCCGTCGTGATTGCATCTCTCCTCCTACAAACCGCGACACGAGGATTCGCAACCCCCCCCGGTCCGCGTCTGACAAGGGAAGATCTGAATTTCTCATGTCAGATTCCGATCTCGTGCATGGTCGTATCTGGGCGGGCTCGTGGCTAAACCGTGCGACGGTCCGCCTAGGCCACCAATAATGCCTAGTGTATGTGGTTGCAGGTCAGTACACAATACTATATGTCTCCCTTATTATGGTGTACTGTCTGTCTTGTTGCTAAAGTACAAGCCGACGTGTGAGGCGACGAGATTGGGGGTTGACCATCATCCCACGACGACAACAACAACAACAACAACAAACAATGCCAACTCGTATTCATGGCATAGCATCAAATCAAAGTTATGCCCAATCACAAGATATTGGAGTCATCGCACAACGAACTCCATATTGATTGACTACGCAACTGTACTCTCCGAAGGGAGACAACCCGCATAGTCTCCTTAATGTCCCGTGCATGAAGCGTTGAGAAATGTCCTGACATGGCTACGGAAGATCTCCCCATATATACGACACATTTTAAGGACAGGTCAGCATGGCGACGAGTGAGTGGTTGTTTGCACCATAAGGTCAGCCTATCCTAATGCAGTCTCTCCGTGAGGCGAACCACGAACAAGGAGTAGCCTAGTGGAACAAGTCGCAAACGAAACAGATCGCAGGACGACGAGGGTAGGGTATGGAGTAGCAACCAGGGCCCCGGTAGCGCGCACGCGGTGTAGTGTAGCGCTGTTAGGGGACCGGAAACGTGTTGCATGCACTATCTGGTTAGGAGTCATAGTGTAGTGTAGTATAGTAGGTAGTGTATGTAGACTCGCTACGACACAGACCCTGAACAAAGAACCTTGAACGGTGATGGGATGCCGGGGGGTTGATCTTGAAACCACGAGATACCGAGGTCGGTTGGAGCGATCAGATATAGATCACCTGTTTTTATCCACCGCTCGACCGTAGATCTTATTATTATTGACAGGGCAATCGTATTAAGAACATCTCATCCCACACGTGTACACTGTACATGTGACCAATTGTGCAGCTATGCCGTTGAATGGGGGTATTTGTACACGATATCGCCGAGAGAAACAACCTGGCATCGCTAATCGTGAAAGCTACCCTCTGCTCTGGTTCTGGGGCCAACCGGCCCGTCGTCTTCGAGAGAACTGGCGAGATGCGACCAAGAAAGGGGCGTGGGGAGAAGAGGATATAACGGGGAACTTTTCTGATAAATAAGAAGAAAAATTCCGCCTTTTGCCTTCTCATCAGATGATGGCACGCCATTTCCCAATTTTCATGTACCTAATTCGGCGACCATACCACTGACCATACCAATGGCGTGCAGCCAGCCCCAGCCAGCCTCCTGGGACTGGGACTGGGACTCGAGCTAGGGGGGGGAGGGGGGGGGGTCCCGCAGCAGGTAGATCTTTATTTACGATCGATTTAGTTTTTATGAGACTCTCCCTCATCAAAGGATACGACCCCTGTCCTAGTCACCGGCAATAACTGCGAACATTAAGTCAACCGTTACAGTATGCGGTGTAATCAAGCAAAGCCAAAAACCCCAGGTCCCTAACCTACACTAGTCCTGACGTGTCCACCGACGTTGAGGGCTAGTCAGTCATCATCATGATCTTCTGAAGGTTACGAGCGCTTGGATACATAGATAGCTACTACACTACTGTACACTACCTAACCTACCTGCGCATGCTCATTCACCACTTCCCACCAGTCAGCCATCCATTCATCCATCGACGGCGATAGTACCCGCCGGGTCTCCCCCCGGGGTGGTAAGTAAGTAGGTATATGTAAGTAAGTAAGTAAGTAAGTAAGCCCTCGTTCGTTCGCCCAGGACGCGTGGATTCGCACCGGCCACCGGCCAAGGTGGGCGTATGCCTGCTCGATGAATCAGCGAGGGTTTCCTGGATCTGATAATCATTCCACAATGACGCGGCCGCCTGACTAGCGAGACAAGGAATCGCATCCCAGCCCAGCCCCCAAAAAGAGCAGAGCTGCTGCTGGCTTCCCACAATATCATTCTAGAACCCATCCTTTTGCCCCGGAAGACCCCTACTTTTTACTACATCCCTCCCCCCCATGCCTGGCGCCTCCCAATGTCCATATTTGCCGTCCGTCCCGCCCCCCCTCAAAGGCCCCATCTCGTCTAATTCTCGAGAGAAGGAAAGGAAGAAARAAAAAAAAAATAGTCTGAGCATGACGTCAAGGGGGTGGTGCCCTTGGAGGTACTTTACTCCGTAGACCCGCCGTCTAATCCCCGTCTCCTGATTGATTGACGTTGGTGCTTGCTGCTGCTGACAGGCACCACAACACCACACACGCGCGCCACCGCTTGCTTCGATCTCTCTCCTCTCTCTGCCCGGCGCATCCATCCATTTCATCTCACCGCCTAGCCTATTCTATCCATAAGTTCCGCGATAGGGTCCTTGCCAAGCCCTATACTAGCCCCAGCCTACGGGGCTTACCCTACCTACGTTTGGTACTAGTACCAGTACTGCGCGTGTCGGCCCATCGTGATAAAAGAAAACAGCGAGCGTACTGTAAGTGCGGTAGGCAGGTACTGTAGGTAAGGTAGGTAGGTACCGTACCGGTCAAGGCAATTCCCCAAGATCGTGACAAACAGGGGAAACTGTGGGCTCCATGCCCTGCAGATGACTACGGTTACGGTATAGGGCCACGAGCAAGCGATGTCGCTATTGTTCAATTCCCGAAACCAAATCCCGAACTGAGATACAGTAGATGCTGGTTGCTAGGGATCGCCCACGAGCTCCTTTTACGTCGGTGTCTTGGGGTATCTTCGGCAAGCTGCTCGTCGCGAGATGAACATACATACACTCACCGTCTTGGCCTGTATTCGACGATATTGTAAAAGGAGACGCGGCAGGGATGGCTTATCTATAATATTATTATTGAAAGTTGGGGGTTCGATGATTATCTAGGACTTGTAGTTGACTTCGTGTATGTAGATAGGTAGACATTGTTCCGAGCTTCTTATCTAGATCTCGTTTCAAAGTAGAAATACGTAGCAATACATGTGTCGCGACAGAACAGCAATGTAGCATTTAGCTTTGTCTGTTGGTGTGATAATGCATTCCGATGAGATGGTAAGATAACCGATCTGTCCGTTGGTAGTAAGTATGATTTGAAATCTTGGAAGGGACAAAAAGCCATGAGGATACAAAAATAACGACAGGATGCTACAGAAAGGAGAACCGAATATTTCAAAAGGATCATAGGTATTCTCATTCTGGTCTAGGACTATGTAATGTTTTACACTCTGTTCTGCTCTAAATTCATACAACAATGAGAACATGTCGCTCCTCCTGTATCTCAGGATGAAGTCTTCTTCTCGGAATTTCCTAGGTTTACATCTTCAAAGCCTAGATCCGCAGGCTTGACCTTAGCCTCACGGGTACCAGCACTCTCCGCATGATCTACGTTAGTCAAGTCATCATGCTCCCCACCCTCTGCCATGTGGCCGCTCGAACCCCTAGGTGCAGTGATTTCTCCGTGGGATGAATGCATTAGGATCGCGGGATCGTCAACCGTCGAACTGTGGGCACGCACCGGCTGGGTCTCGGGACTGACGCTATCCTGCGATTGTGGCATATAGTTTGGCGACCGGCTTCTTCTCTGCTCTCTGTTTGACCCTCCACCTGGCGAAAGCTTTCCTCTCAGCAAACTTCGGCCCGTAGCTTTTCCGCCGTCCGGCGTTGGTGCACGCTGAGACTGAGCATAACGACTTTCTAGTATAGCCGGAGAAGGGCTCGCCGACGGAGTAAAGTGTGAACTTGTCGAGGGAGCATCCCCCTCGTGAACCTCAAGGAGCTCCTCATCGCTGCTTTCATGGCTACACTTGCTCCGTAGACTTCTGTTGCTGATTTTGTGCATGAACTTCTCTGCGCTATGGCGGGCACTGTGCTGAAGTTCATCGCGGGCCAAAGCCATGGCTTGTCGATTCAAATGGGCATCTTTGTCGATTAAGCTGTTTTTCATTCGTATTTCAGTCCACCGTGTTAGGGAGCCCAACTCTAGGATGTTGATCCGACGATATCTATCCACGGGGTTGCCCAAGATGGCGGGTCTCTAGCCGACGTCATCCTCGGGGATCTCATTCAGTTCCTTTGTGCCATTTTCTTTAGCACCTGCCATGGCTGCGGCCCAATTGTGGTAGCTAACTCGGCGTTCTTTCGTCCATCGGTCCATCTCCGAACAAGTGCACTCCGGGATGATCTGTACCCTTTTGAATCGAATAAGGGTGCCTAAGAGTAGGAGACTGAGGATGAGCAAGATAATAGCAACAACTCCAGTGGCTTCTCTCTGGCCTAACTGGCGAGTAACAGAGCCTCCAAGGCCAGTTGCTCCTGCTGCAAATATGAAACCAAGACTCTGAATAATATTCCACCCAGCCGTGACGCGGGGGAATGACGAGTAGTTGGTGCGTTTGTGACTATCCTTCGATGACTTGGAGCGGCCAGTCATGCCGGGCTGAAGGTCCGAGCAGTCCCAAGCTTCCATCAGCATCCCGTTGCATTCCGATATGGCGAGACATGAGAGGAACCCAATTAGGGCAGCAAAGATGGAGGGAACGACGACATGAATCGGTGGCCCCGTGGAGACTACCGTGTATACGATGCCAGCAATGGGAAGGAATAACGTGAAGATCGTACGGCGGACAATGCGAGAACTCCAAGTTATTTTCTTATCGAAAGTCGTAACATTTGACTTAGGACCCATGTTCCTGGCTCCAGAAAAGAGATTGGCCTTCTGGAATGGGATGGCTGCAAAGGCGCCAATCGCTACGGATGATACCACAGCTCCGACGTATGGGGAGCGGAAGCGATATGATCTGGAGGTGAGCGATCCTAAAAGCTGGCGCTTTTAGTTGAACAGTATCAAGTTAATGAGGGTTGAAATGTACTTACTACTATGACTAGAACGACCTGTGCGTATATCCAGGCGGAATAGACGGCCATAATAGTGAAGCCGGGTTGCCGGAGCATCTCGAGAGATAACGCAACCCCGTGATACACCTCTTGGCCCCACCATCTCGGCCCGGTGTGCACTCGATGCATCATGACTTCGCCTCGCGCCAGCCGTCTTGACATTGTCTCACCCATCCGGACCTCGGCAACAGATCGTCTCCAAGCGGAGCGTCGGACCTCGGGACAGAGGACATTCAGTAGAAGGACCACACCAATAATAACGATGCTGATGTACAAGCCCCATGAGGGTTGTAGGTGTTCGATCACCACGGCCCCTACGACGAAGCCAACACTTAGAGTACCTATGAAACACCAGGTCCAGATGCCGAGCCAAACACCGAGACCGCCACCATGCCGTCTCACATCATATTCATCGACCACTTCTTGGTGTGGATTGTTGCTCATCAACGAAGCTCCAAATAGGTCGGTGAGAATGGAATGAAAGTTCATACTCGCAAATCCTAGGGAGAGTCCCATCAAGGCTCGAGACAGCAGCAACGCTACTCTCCAAACGCAGGTATACGGAGATCGTTGAGTGCCAATCGCAATAGCTTGGGGGAAAAGTAATGGCATTGCTACACACAAGCCACCTACGATGTAAGGTTTTCGTCCATGTAGTAGAGGTAGCGGCCAACAGATGAGACTCGGCAATGCCATCCCCAGATACAATCCAACATTACCGAGGATCGTGTAATGATGGAAGTCGGCAATGTAATATTGGATCGAGGGAACAAGACCAGCATAGATGCCGACTAGCACCCCGACCAGTGCAGTACTTGTACAAGCGACACTAGCGACAAACCGTTTTCGAGCCGGAGACCAATCACGAGCAATAGTAGGCTGTCGCCTAGCGGATTTTGTGAAGCTGAAAAGCTGCTCTTCACCAATACTGACATGGGATCTATTTCGAAGGCTGACATTTTTTAATTCATGGACATGTTTCGTTGGTGTTCCTCGCTTTCTCCGTTGTTTGAAAGAGCCCCTACTGGGCCTTTCCCCTTTGACGTGGTGCGAAACCTTGTGGAGGCTAGCGAAACCCGGATATCGCTTCTCGCTGGGGCTATATTGGGTAGAAAAGTCAACGACCTCGTCGGATGTACCACCATCTAAGCTACAGACACTCATGTCTTGGCATCGTATTTCAGACAGCCGGTTTATTAGCCCAGGATTGGTGTCGCCGGATGCAGGTCCTTCAGCTTCGTAGGGGTTTTTCGAACTACCCCGGGTAGAGATCGGTGGCTGGTGGAAAATTCGTATATATTCTCTAACTTCTCTACTGTTGGGAACATGTCCGGAACGGGCTTTGATGACGCCTGTTGGATCATCCTCCTCATATGCGAGCGGTCCTGGGTTGACACTCTGTCGCCTGATTTTACAGTCTGGCGGGGGCATAGGCAGGATACAGTCATCGTCGACAGTATGATGACGGGTTTTAGTGTTGCTACCGGTTTTTTGCATACGCTTGAAGAAAGATGGCCTCCTGTTTTTACCGTCTAGTTTGACAGATTTGACGAGTCCTAGACGTTTCGGTGATCTGGGAGGCAAACACTCATATCCGTCATCTCCACTATCAACATCCGCATTGAAGACATTCGGTAGAGGGCTAGCAAAAGTTATTCCTCCATATTCGCTTGAGCTGCGTCGGATACTTTCATGAACGCTTGGCGTATGTATCGAAGTCTCCGACGTAGGCTCTAATGGGAGATCACCATCATCTACATGTCCGTATTTCCGGTCGCCAGCTTCATATGCTAAAGACAAAGCCTCTGTCATAATTTGTTCTAGGCTATGCATTGCAATGTTCATGGCGTGCTCATTCGCTGAGTTTTTGTTGGAGTATGAAGTCACCCCTGAAGCTATAGAACTGACATCGTCACGAGACCCCTGTCGAGGAGGGCTTTTGCTTGGTAGTTTCGTTAAGGTAGGGGTGTTGTCAGCTTCCGAATACCCCAACAGTCCTCGAAGCCATCTAGCTGCCCGACTAGCATTAATCTTTTGGGGTGTGCGAGATTCCTGTCCCTCGTTGGCATATGTAGGGTTGGAAGCTGGAAGAGACGCAGGTGGAATTGAAGCGAATAGCCCCCCATATTGTTTCCCACTGCTACCGGGCTCAGTTTTGCTCTCACCGTGACCATTGCTAGCATCTGGGTTCCTCTTCTTGGTTTCGTCTTGGAGGAGATTTTCCTGTCTGGGGTCTGATTCAAGGTTTGTAGATGGAACTCCAGTTAACGACCCCTGAGAGCTAACATGAGAAGAATGTAAAGACTCTCTACACGGGCCGGGCGTGTCCTCTTGTCGATCTACCTCCTCTTGTCGATTACTCTGTTTGTCTCCGAGCCGAGGGAGAAAACCCCAATACGAAGCTTCTTTCCGTGGTTCTTTATCACCCTGAGAATAAAACTGATTGATGAGATCTGATGTGGGAACTTCTTGTGGATCAGAGGTTTGGACAGACGAAAATTCCGTGAATGGGCGGACTTTAGGGGTATTTATATGATGATGCCGAAAATGATCCTCTACCGAGTACGCCCCTCCCAACATTCTTCGGTTTGCAGAAGGATCTTCGCCTAGAACATCTAATTCTCCGTCTTCTTCAACGTCGTATACTGTAGGGCGAACTTTTGAAACTGGAAGGCGCCAAGTATGGAAATGGTCGTAACCGTTGGCTGGAGGCTGTATCTTGTTTTCAACAGCCTTCTTAACTTCGGGATCCGCCAAACTTGGTACGACTGGCTCCGTAGAATGGGCGTGGTTCTCAATTGGTGTGGGAGTTTGAGACGCCAATTTTTCCGGTCTCGTGGTCTGGGCAGTGTCCCCGGTGGCCGAGGGTGGATGGTCGTGTGGATGACCGTCAGTGAGCACTGGTGGCACAGGCAGATCTTTCTTAATTGGCTGCTGGCGCTGTGCATTGGACATCAATAAAGCGTGACGATGGTTCCCAAGATGTGAAGTTGTGGATCTTGTCGACCCCGTGCGATTGCTGATCGGCCTCAGTGACGGATTAGAGCCGCTTGTGCGGATACCAGCGGTAGTTGGATCATTCATGCTTGCGGCCATCTTGCTGACGCGTTTCGTGTTCTAAGGCTGGCAGATAATATCGATAATTGACTTATCCACAATTTCCAAGGAGATTGTTCCCTAGAAATTGACCCGACGTCAGAGAGGGCTGCCGAAATCCAGGTCAACTGTTTCGGAGAAAATCTCCAAGAAGTTTCTATCCGCCTGCGAGAATAAAGGCTGTACTAACGGCGGCAAAGTACGGGGAAAGAATCAACTTGTTGGTAAGAGGAATTCAGGGCTCCTAGGATGTTTCGAAACCAGGAAGCTTCCGAATCAGGGTAGGGTGAGCGACGGGCGAGATAATGATTCAAACATATGTCTAGCATGAGGGAGAAATAGGAGACTAGGGATTCCTCCGTACAGGAACGTCGGGGGAACGATAAATGGCGATAATGATAGTACGGATGTTATAAGATTTCGACGAGCCAGAAACGAAGGGGAGGAGTTGGCGGTCTCAATAAAGACCGAAATAATCTGTTTCGGGTGAACCGGTATGTGAGCAGGGATTTCTTGCTCGTCCCTAGATCCTTCCATTCATTCCCCATATATGATATTGGGAAACTGCATCGTTGCTGGTAATGAGGAAAGAGCTGACTACTGCCTACCCGGGTAGATACCTAAGGTAAGCAGGTAGTCAAGGTTCACTTGAGGATGGCGGTTGGTATCAGTTCTAAAACATCTTCGATACAATACCTACTACCTAGTGTATGAAGGGGGCTTTCTTATCTACTTACATATTTGTGCTCAGCTGAGCAGCTGAAAGTATACCGAGTGAGTATTATAAAACCCGAAGATACATACGTGCCCAGAGTCTATCTTCTGAGTATCTTAGGCTATCGCGTAGTGACAACCGCTGCTTTGGCTCGTTATGTGTAACGAATAACTGATATACATGTGGGGGTATGGAATGGAAAATCGTCACGAGACGACTTTTCGCGGAACAAGGGAAGTAGTAGATATTTAGACCTCACTGATCAGCAAGCAGAGCGCATCCAGGTGATAATCCTGGGGTTCTCAAGCAGCGATGACTGCTGCATTTTCGTTAGGCATACTGGTAATTATATATGCCTTGGGTTTCCTACCAGGAATTAAGAAAATTAGAAGGAGCGAACTTAGTAGCCTTATAAATTACAGATTAACGACCTCAACTCGTCATCCGCTTCCTAGTCAGATCTTCACGCCTCACAATTGAAATAAATAATACGTAGAGTCTGAAACTCCTTAGTTGCTTGTTGAGTGGTAGATACTGTACAGACTTACTGAAGCATGATGGTCTCACCGAAACGTTTCTCCGGCTTTTGGGGTCCACAGTCCACAGTCGTGAATACCGGTAGATAGGATAAGTGGGTGTGCAGTACCAGTACCTGTGGGCTGTTGCATTGGTGGTACACATGGATATAAGACATACATATAGATCTCGATCATGGTAACCTCCAATGTTTGCGTTGTCCCAGCTTGCGCCCCACCGTTCGCTACGTACAAGGCTGAGAACAAACAGGAAACGAAGTCGGGCCTGGTCGGATACCGAGATGCTCGATGTTTCTGTTCATATTAATTGGGTTGATACCTATGAGATGCTGCCTAGATCGATCGAGTTGAACATTGAAGTGGCACCACGCATCCCGCAGCCCGCAGCCAGCGCTCGGCAGTTGGGAAGATCTAGTGTGGTCTGGGCGCGCCCAGCGCAATGGTCTACAGCACACTAAAGACACTAAAAGGTACCTAGGTAGGTAGCTACTGTAGCATTAGACGTTGATAATTATGCATTTTTACCATACCTATCGGGATAGGTATACGGCACGCCGATCTCTTGTCAATCCCTGTCATACCACGCTAGTGGTTAACCTTGCCTGCCTTGATTTTCCATCAAGGTCCCCAGCATATGACTTCATTGGGCTCTTTCCGTCTTTCTATCTGTGACCAGTTGCCTGCCCCGAAGACATCTCTCGTACATGTCTTCGGTCCCCACCGGCAAGCTGGTGGCAACATATCGAATAGAATGAATAGATGGTGTGACGGGCCTGACATGGAATCTTGCTTTTGCGTCGGCTAACTGATTCGATGGCCCGATTACCTAATACCTACTACAGTACCCCTTGTGTAAGGCCATACCACGAATACTTTTGCATTTTGAGTCTTGTTCATTGGTCACATGCATACCCATTAATGTATCGGTGCTATGACATGGCCGTCTGTTCCGACCGGCCACTAAATGCAGAACTGCTGGACGTCATTTGGGTCATGCGATGGTGAGTTGGCCGCACATCATAAGCTAGGCACAACTAAGCAACCACAGGGGATAGATAGCTGCGAATAGATACATAAGTATCTATGTGCCCAACTCTGGTCTTCTCCGTCTCTTTACCTCCAGTCAGCGCAAATCCATCTATATATAATCCGCCTATCAACGTCCACAGTGCCAAACGGTCCTAACGGTCCTCACACCACCTACCATTACACGACATACCATTAGGCTACCGCAAAAATGATCTTAGCCAGACTCGTGTCCATCATCCTCCGCATCGCGGAGTTGGCGTTTGCGGCCATTGTCGCAGGCATCAATGGCGACTACCTCCATCAAGTTCGTCATACCTCGAGCTGGAGCCAAGGCCGTTTCATCTACACCGAGGTTGTCGCCGGCATTGCCATTTTCTTTTCTCTTATCTGGCTGATCCCCTTTTCGGGGACCTTTGCCCACTGGCCCGTCGACTTCCTCATCTCGATCATTTGGTTCGCCGCCTTCGGTCTCCTAGTCGATGTAAGTCCAAATTAACCCATGCGGTTCCCAGGAACGAGATCAGTATAGCTAATGAAATGTGCTAGTACTTTGGTGGATCGTGCGGCGCCGTTTTCGACTGGGATAATCTTCATATCGTCCGAGGCGACCAGTGCAGCAATTGGAAAGCTGTCATGGCCTTTTCTTTCTTGTCGGCTATCTGCTGGCTCGTCTCGGCCATCGTCGGCATCATCTGGGTCCATGATCGTGAACGCCGAACCTACCAGCGCCGCACTTGGCGTGGCCGATCCCGCGTCTAAAGCCCTGTACACGACCTAATAGCGCAACGAGCTTCTCGTTCTGACTCTACCAGATAACTCCTGCATTCCCATCGATATGAATACCGCGGTTATTGTTGTCTAGGGTTTTGCATTACGAGTATACGATAAAATGATAAATGTTAAGACGTGGGGGATGATGATGTGGTAATGGATGAAATACGATTGATTTACTGGTTTGGCGTGCGGAACGGATGCGAGTAATGAGAAAATATAATTGATACCCTTTTCTATAAATCCTTTGATGCATGGGATGTGAGAGGTAAAAGGGGTCCATTCTTGTATACATGAGTCTATCTAAACAAGAAGAATATTGTTAAGATGGCTATTATTCATCATGGAACTAATTCCTACTACATCAAATAAATATACCTCTCTTCCAAACCTATCTCATATCGGTTCCATTCAAAATTATTGAATTCTTTTGGAATTACTTTTATGAGTGAATTGTGGTTTTTTTCCATGAAGTAAATACTTGTAGTTAGGGCAGCTAAGTCATGTTGTGGGGGGCGATTTATGATCTATGTTGCTTTAGTTAGGATATTGCCCAGACACTGTCCCCTACCCATCTCGATGTGCCACAGAAAGGACAAGGGAGCCCATCATGCGAGACATGGTTTCAGGCCATGTAAGGCTTCTGGCGAACACCAATTGGTGCATGAAATTACGGGCTGGTGCTAATTGCGTTGGCAAAACGTTCGTGACAGGGTCGGGAGCAACGATAGGACCAGAGACACTCACTCGTCCACATCTCACCTCCGCACACACGTAATTCCCGTGTTGCTAGACTAGGTAGGTACAGTACGGCTGGCTAGAATGCAGGTAATAACAACCAAGGTACCTGCCGCTAGCCGATTGGGCATCGAGCTGCGTTCTGATACGGGCGGTGGTGGAAGGCTCAAAAGTCTATGACGACATAAAAGAGGTAGGTAGGTGCTACCTATGGCGTAGGTGACGCCACATCCACCACCTTCACACGTCACCAGCCACAAGCAAGGGTCGTTTTGCAGGGATTCCTGAGCCGCATGGTTCGTTCCTCTTTGCTCCAGATCTGCCTGATGTTTCCTAATGGGGTAATGAGCATGTGCGAAATCGCAATCATCGTCTCACGTCCCAGACGACCATCGATGGCAAAGGTACTTTGGCCAGGCACAATCAAGGTTCCAGGCTGATGCCCTCCGCAATGCATGCCTATCTCTTCCGAATATGAAGCACAATTATCGTTGTCCCGTTCGTTTAAGGTTTAAGGGTTTGGTTTGCCTCGTTACCATCTGGTTTGACGTGCATCTACCGCATCAGGTCACTTGCTTTTTTTATGACGACAACGATTTCTGAGACCTACAGCTAGCACATAGTACATAATACCATCGAACCCCTGCAGAAATTAGGAACCAAGGCCCGGAAGGTATCAATCGGGTTAGAGAGACAAGCGTTTCTTTGACAACTAACTGTGCGGAGACTCGTGTAAGCGGCTACAAACCTATGGTGTCTACTAGCTATGTGTCTTAATAACAAAGTTACCGAGCAAGAAATAGTATACTAGGATCATGGCATTGGAGCTGTGTAGAAATACCTTAATGGGCTGTGAAAATCGGAGCTTCCCCATAGATCTGGGTAACACGGCCCTGCGAGATCAAGGGTCTTGAGACGCAAACGATGAGCTATGACGACATACATATGAAGGACAAGCGCGACAGCCTTTGATAACTGACTTGATTCTACGCAAGTCAGGCACGCCGGTTCGACTAGCAGGCCCTCTTACGTACAGGCTTCGAACACCTTCCTCAGACACAGCCGGAATTACTGGATTCAACCAATGGGGGCGGCTGCGTATCCTCTTCAATCTAGAGGCAAGGCAGCATATCACGACCCACAGATGATGACATCGGCCACGATGTGAACAGCTTGCGTAAGGAAACAGCAAGCTTCTGTTTGATTCAATATGTCTATATAATGGCTGTTCCCTGGACTTCAAGTCAAGGTTACTTTTCTATCATCAGAATCATACCAACAAACAACAATAATAACTACACTCCTAAGCATCAACAGCTATCCATCTACTCAAGATACTCCTAAACAATCAACACAACCAGAAAGTTATCATACATACCCACCATGTCTAGCATCGTCAACAAAGTCAAAGAAGCCGTCTCCGGCCACCACAACACCTCTTCTGCCCCTGAGGGTACCCACGGCACTCACAACAGCCGCGTTGCCAACGCAGCCGACCCCAGAATCGACTCTGACCGTGACCACCGCGCAGCCCCTGGCTCGACGGTCGGTGGCACACACGAGTACACCGCTGGCAGCAACTACTCACACGGTGATGGTGCATACGGCACCCACGGCACATCTGGTATCACCGGCACCCACGGCACCACAGGCGCATCTGGCCTCACTGGCACTGATGGTACACACGGTACAACTGGCACCGGCGGGTACGACTCAACGACAGGAACAACAGGTAGTGCCTTCGGCACAACGGGCGCGACAGGCCGCGAGGGACCTCACAGCTCTAACCTAGCGAACAAGATGGACCCGCGCATCGACTCGGACCGCAGCGGCGCGCGCATGGGCAACACGGCAGGCGACCAGTACGGCAGCGGGCGCGAAGGCGTCCACGGCCCGCACAGCTCTCGCGTCGCTAACGCCGTCGACCCCCGCGTCGACAGCGACCGCGACGCCAGCCGCACCGTCGGCAACACGTACGGCAGCTCCGGCACCTACGGCACCACCGGCGCCCACGGCACGCAGGGAACCACGCACGGGACTGCCCAGGTGGGCGGAACCCACGCGCCCGGCCCAGCGGCCAACACGGCCGGTCCTCACAAGTCGGACTTCATGAACAAGGCCGACCCGCGCGTCGACTCGGACCTCGACGGCAGCCGGACCGTGGGCGGCAACAAGACATACGGGGCGTAAGTTTGTACGAAACAACCTGCTTTCTCACCCCCTTTAACCTCTTCTCGACAATCATGCTAACAGAGTTAACTTACCAGTGACTCGACGCACATGCACAAGGACCCTACGGATGCCGCGCAGGTTCCTCCCTCAGTTATGCAGAAGGCCGTCGGCAAGCCCACCATCCTGCACGATGATGTTAATCATGGCCGTGAGCGCCGGCATAGTTTGAAGACGTCGCAAGAGGTCGAGCATGGGTTGTAAAAAAAACCCCTAAAAACCAAAAAATTTAAAAACAGAACAGAACAGAATATAATTATGGGCCATTGGGTTTATGAGTTATGACGGTTTTTTCGTTATCGGTATCGGTGGATATGCCGATTAGTGTATCTTTACATACATTTCTTATAATTAAAAATGGTTGCGTTCATGATATTGTTCTTGATGTCTGCTATTGTGATTATTTGAAGATGTAACAACTATTATTCCGGCTGGATTAGTCTACCTATTCTCTAGTCATTACTTTGCCTACAGAATAATAAGTTCCTCTTAGTTAATTATTCCAAGTCGTTTCATTTATTAATTGCCTGTATCTATATGCACAGTAAGTATTCGCACGGATACATGACTCCTCTCGAATTCCTTCACGGACGGGATCGTCCCCGATTAATTTCATTAATCCATAGAGACTCGTAGGTAGTTTGCACTCCTCACTCATCTATCCTTACCACAACAACAACAAACAAACAATCCATCTATCTAAATAGTCAAGACACCCTGCAGAGGCAACGACCGACTGCTCGAACCCACAAAGATGCCGTAGTCGCCCTTCCGCAGGGCCCATTTCTGCGCGACGACGTCCCAGACGCTGAGGTCGCGGCGCGTGAGGTCGAAGCTGACGGTGGTCTGGGCCGAGGCGTTCAGGAAGGCCTTCTCGAAGCCGCGCAGCTGGCGTGCCGGGGCATCGCCGCCGGGGATGCCGACGTAGAGCTGGGCGACCTCGGCGCCGGAGACGTTGCCCGTGTTGGCGACGGTGGCGAAGACGGTGGCGACGACGGCCCAGAGGTCGGTCTGGCCGCCTGAGCGGACGGGGCCGGACGGGAACTCGGTCGTGTTGGCTGTCCCGTTCACGGCGATGTGCAGGTCCGAGAAGTTGAAGGTCGTGTAAGATAGCCCGAAGCCGAACTCGTACCGCGGCGTGATGTTCTGCGCGTCGAAGTGCCGGTAGTCGATGTACACGCCCTCCGTGAAGTTAGACTGCGGAAACTTGGCGAACATGCCCTCCGGTCGGTCCGGGCCTAGGAGGTGCCCGTAGTCGGACTCGTTTCTGGCTACGGTGTAGGGCAGCTTGCCGGACGGGTTGGAGTCGCCGTAGAGGAGTGATACGAGGGCGCGCCCTGATGCCTCGCCTGGTAGGTGGGCGAATATCAGGGCCGTGACGTTCGCGTGGTCGATCCATTGGTCGACGAGCCGGGCCCCGGCGTTATGGAATATTACGATAGTATTGTTGCATCTATCCGCTACGTGACGGATAAGTCCATCTGTGTAGTCGTCGTGGAGTCCGGGCCTGTCGAATCCTTCAGAAGCGAATGCGTTTACGATAACGAGACAGGCGTCGGACGTGCTGACAACATCTGGGTTAGGACTATAGAAATCCCACATGAGAGCTGTATCGTCGTCATACGCTCGCTGCGTGAGAGCGTCGTAAGGTGAACTGAACGAGGCGGGAGTCACTGATCCTGATCCGCCACCACTGATAAGGGTCCCGTTAGGAGCGATCTGCGAGAAGTCGGCATCTACTACACCGGCGAAGCCAAAACCAATATCCCGACCCATGTAGGCCGACTCTCCACCGAAAGTCCAAGCGCCAATACCAGCGTTCGACTTGTAGTTCCACTGATCTGGGCTTCGAACGGAATATCCGAATATCGAAAGCATTGTTGGTTTCTTCAGTGGAAGAGCATTATTAATGTTTTTTAGAAGGACGTGACCTTCAATAGCTCCATCGAGTAGGACTTTGCGTGATGAGATGTTCCGAGCGTCGACGATTCGGTGTGGTTTTGTAAGATCGGACGCGATCCCCACGCCCGGCGTCGGGAAGTCCTGGTCTTGCTTCATTTGATACCAGGACGCAATGACCCTTGTCGCCATATCATCTAGGCGAGCTTCAGGTATGGAGCCGTTCTTGACTGCCTTGACAAGTTCGTCACCCCAGAGTTCCGAGTTGGGCATGACCATGTCCATGCCGGCGAGAGAAGTGGCAACTCCAGCATGGAGCGCACCCCAGTCCGAGGTAATAGCGCCTTGGAATCCAAGTTCGGTCTTCAGAAGCCCGTTCTGCGTCTTGCTGTTGGCACAGCCATAAGAGTTGTTGACACGGTTGTACGAGCACATGACGTTTCCAGTGCCCGCATATACGACGTCTTGGAAGGGCCTAATATCTAGTCAATAAGGCGGAAAAGAATGATAGCAAAACATGCCTTACCAAAGATACAGCTCGTGCATTGTTTTGTCATCAATGTTTGCTGAAACAGATTCAATGTCCCCGCCAGTAGGGTTGCGATAGGATTCTTGCTCATTGCCGATGAAATGCTTGGCCACATAAATTAGCAAGTCCTCCCAGAGATGGAAATGGTATCCATACCTTGGTGCTAGTGATGACGCCTTGAGATTGTATCCCTTCTACAGTTTGCGCAGCTAGCGCACCACAGAGATATGGGTCGACTGAAAAACCCTCCCAATTCCGGCCACCACTAACTACTCGACCAACAGGCCCTACAACAGGGCCGAGAGCGATATTTGCCCCTTTTAGACGGAATTCCAAGCCCATGCTCTCTGCCCGGCTGCGGGCGAGCGCTTTATTCCAACTGGCACCAACGTGGATGCCGCTCGGAAACCCGCTGACGAAATCGGTAGCCCGAACACCCTGGCCAGCATCCGTAAGACATAAGCCCGTAAAGTTCATACGATCGATAGCGGCGATGTTTCCAGAGCAGCCATTCAAGGTGCCCGTAGTTCCGGTCGAGGACGTGACACCGGATGCTAGCGACGCCTATATCACATATCAATATTGTTTAGTCTCTATTTAGTCATCAGACTAGGTAGTCTCCTACCTTCTCCTACAATAGTAAGTTGATTAACGAATTTGACCGCTTTATTATATGCATCCGCCCACGTGCCTGTCCCCTTCGTTGGCGCTATAGACATCTATATTAGCCTACAAACCCCATTCGAGGAGTTTATCAAGGTAAATACTTACGAGAGGGGTATATGGGCTCGGATTGGCCGTAAAAGTAGTTGTCGCTAGTAACGATATCGCCCTGACTCCCACCCCCATTGCCGACAGTGGAAGTGCTGCCATGACGATTGCGAAGAGCAAGCAGACCCAGGAGGCCGAGAAGTGGTAGAATCAAGAGAGCTGCGATGAGAGCTTTACCACGCTTCTTCTGGAGGATGGGAAAGCGTTGCTTGAGACCCCGGGGCGGAGCGGCGGGGATGGGATTGGGCTTGTGGCCTGCCATGTTGTAAGAGTCACGCGTATGATATGGTGTGTATAGATAGATAGACTCGGAGATAACTGTCTAATGTCGATATTTGAAAGTCGGCTGTTCTAGTGGGATAGGATGAGTAACATTATGTCGACCGAACCGGCCCTCTTGCTATCGCCGTGCGAAAATGAATACGAGCCTTCCGGTTTCTTTGCCCAACCTTGATTTGTGCCGTGCCGCGCGTGGGGAATTTCTGCGACGGTCCGGTGTAGAGTCAAAGCAAGACTTCGTTTCACCCAAGCCGTCAAGACACCTGATGGACACTACACCAGATGAGGTACCTTATTGAGGTAGGTAACCTAGGTAGTTTAGGTAGGTAGTTGATAGAGTTCGCAGTGCTGGCGTTGGAAGTAGAAAGCTTTCTAGCGATTGTCGGCTTCTGCCCAATTATATGAATTCGAGAATCATGTATGCCTGCAAAACCAATGGTCGTGTTGCGACAAATCGTTTGATGTGTGCGTTGTCGCTACATATATGGAAAGCGCATCTGTTGGAAGTAACTTCATGTTGTTTACCTGATTGCGCCGACGTCCAATCTCCATCGGCGACGGACTTGACTTGAGCATCATCCATTCGTTGTTGCTAGGCCACTAGTCCCCGCCCCCGTGTTCCTTCCCCAGGCACTCCCGTACTCCACCCACACCTGGCAAACCCGTCCGAGCAACCGCAACTTGATGTACAGGGTAGGTAATCTACTGTACAGCACCAGGAGCTTCGTTAACAAAATGCAAGACATCATGGATGTAGACATTCAACATTTATTCATGCGTAAGGTGTCAGATTTAAGGGGTGGAAATAATGGCCCCATTAAGTGGATTCTCTACCCACACCTATTTAATATAGCGCGCACAAACGCGAAAAATATAACTAAAACAAACAATAAACTTAATTAATTTATTTAAATTTAAATTTAGAAATTGTTTTAAATTTTTTAAWTAAAAGTTTWATATATTTAATATTATTATTAAAGCTAAATTAAATAATTACTATAACAATAATAACTTTATTAACTAATATAAAGATTATTTTAGTAAAGCTAAAGTATTTTATAACATTAAAACAAAAAATTTATAATAAAAGCTAGTTTTT
>NQIM01000626.1:0-19170 GCA_003426235.1 Xylaria polymorpha
TTTTTYGTTGCTTAGCCTGCAGGTCAATTATCTATCTACCTACTATATTTTCGTGGTGCAGCTTCACTTTTGACCCCTCACCCAGAATCATGATTATTATTGGATACCTATCAGCACTTGTGCATACCCGTTCCGTACTAAGGAAACGGGCGAACACTATGAACGCGTCTTCTAGCAACCCTCGGGCTTGTGGTTTAGTGGTATAATACTCCCTTAGCATGGGAGTGGTCCGGGGTTCGATTCCCCGCGAGTCCATCATTGGAGGTTCAATTCCTCCTATACCAACTTTTTCTTGTCGGTTTTCCCCCTTCCGTCAGATATGTTTTCCCACATATCAATTTTGGGGGGTTTGATAGTTTGCCCACCTACTTATAGCCTACGTAGCGTCAAGCGAGGCTTGATACCTGGTCCCAAATGAGCTGGCTCTTGCCCCTATCCTATTCATTGAGGTATGAAGCTTCGTTTGTTGCGATAGTGAAGATATATATAGCGCGGAAACAAACTTCGTACCAATAGTTTACGTCACTCGTTTCTGGCCTCCATTTGCCATGCCCGCAACGAGGTTTGCTTGAAAGAACTCGGGCCCTGCGGGCGGACCTATTATGCATGCTCGAGAAAAGCGGCACCCGTCATCTGGTTCAAGATGTGCAAGTTTCGATAGGTAAGTGAAACATTTATCAAAGATGTCCCCCTATATGATATGATAGCTGGGGTTCCGGCGAACGAGGAGCGAGGATCTATGAGATTTGTCTCCAGCCTCCAATCAATAATACAACCCTACCTTCGATAGACTCCAAGATGGTGAATGCACAACGGCATCATAGGTGATACGGATCAGGAAGTATACAAGGTTCCCCGCGTCCATCGAGATCTTTCTGTAAAGTTGTTGATAAGCTTTGTGTGACACGGCTACTCCCCCGTAAGAACTGCCGAACTTATATAGGGGAGGGGCCTTTATAGTCATGCATGACAACATGTTGGAATTTCATATTGCCAGAGCCGGGCACAGTTTCTACTCCCCTCAAGCCATAATATAAGACAGACCTCAGAGTTATTCAAGCAAGATGCGGAATCATATGGCTGCCGGGTGGTTCTATTCCCTCGATCAGATAGCACGATACTTTGCAACTCGCCTCACGAGCTTAAAGCCGCCTAAGACAAAGCTACGCAACCCAATCCATGTGCTGAGTGACCTTGACAGCCATCAGTGGCTTATGTTCTCTGTCGGTTTTCTCAGCTGGACATGGGATGCGTTCGACTTCTTTACAGTATCTCTGTGCCTGACAGAGATCGCTACTGAGTTCAACACGACAAATTCGGCTGTGTCTTGGGGCATCACAATCACCTTAATGCTGAGATCGGTCGGGGCCCTTGTCTTCGGTAGTTTGTCGGATCGTTACGGGAGGAAGTGGACCATGATAATCAACCTTTTCTTATTCATTGTTTTCGAGCTTGCTTCTGGGTTCGCGCAATCATTGCCCCAATTTCTTGGTGTTCGGGCACTCTACGGCATAGCTAGTAAGTGATTCTTAGCGTCGTTCGGTTCGGGCTTTAGTCAGCTCAAGAGTACCAATGCTCGGTGACTCGAATCATGAATATATCAACACCGCAATGGAGATGGCTAACTCTAAGTGTTGAAGTGGGAGGTCTATATGGCCCTGCTGCGGCCACCGCAGTGAGTATTCTCAGAACTATTTTCTTCCTGTTCCAGCAGCTTATAGAGCACGAGATATCCTATTTCGGACAAGAGAGTGTCCAGAAACCCCTGGAACCCCTACAAAGTACGCTCCAAATAGCTATAACTGATTCTAAGTGTTGCAGCTTGAAGATCTTCCGTATGATGCCCGTGGGATATTATCTGGATTGTACCAGGAAGGTTATGCAGCTGGGTACTTGCTGGCAGCGATATTCTACCGAGCTGTAGGTCTTTAATAAATAATCCTATCTAGCGGCATTCTAATATGTGATAGCTTGTGCCAACGACAACCCATGGGTGGAGGTCATTGTTTTGGTTTGGTGCTGGCCCTCCAATCTTGATCATAGCATTTCGTTGGTGGCTACCCGAAACCAATGCTTCACAGGTTATGAGAGCGGAGAGAGAATCCGCGATGGCTCAAAAGCAGGGGTCCAATACCAACGCTATTACCGGCGCTACTGCTTGGTTACGAGACGTCCGAAAGTCTCTTCGAGAGAACTGGTTTCTGTTCATCTACATGGTTGTGTTGATGACAGGGCTCAATTCGTGTAGCCACGGATCTCAGGATCTATATCCGACATTCCTGAAGAACCGTAAGGCTCCAGCTTTTATAGTTATTCTGTAAATAGTACTAACTTATCATAGAGGTCGAACTGGGTCCAACAGATGTAACAGTCGTAAGTGTGGTGGGCCAGATTGGGGCTCTTGTCGGGGGCACAACGATCGGTTACGTGAGCACATATTTTGGACGAAGACTCAGCATGATCCTCTGCTGCTGCATCGGCGGCGCATTAATCCCGGCTTATATATTCCCTAGATCATTAACCCTCGTCGCCAGCGCGTTCTTCTTCCAGTTCTTCGTTGGAGGTGTCTGGGGTCCAATCCCTATCTACCTAAGTGAACTCTCGCCTCCAGCACTTCGAAGTACAGCCGTTGGGTTGACCTATCAGCTTGGTAACCTAGCCTCATCGGCAGCGGCGACGATCCAAGCAACGATTGGCGAGCGATTTCCCCTTCCCCCAAAGAACGGTGTGGGGCGCTACGATTATGGCAAAGTCATTGCCATATTCATGGCAGCTGTATGGGTCTATATTCTCATCTTTCTCTTGCTTGGTCCAGAGATGACTCAAGAGGAGAGAGCTGAGTATGGAGCCGCGGCAGACCAAATTGAAAAGATGCGAAAGGAGGGTGTCAGTTTGGCTGACATAGGGGCTGAAAGGGCCAAGCTAGCTACTCTAGGTGATGAATCGTCCCGATTCACTCAGTCAGAGAAGCCAACAGATATTGAGTACATTGAGTAGTTTCAATAGCGAAATTAGCGCTCCATCGACGTTATTATTTAGTGCAGAACAGAGTATCGGACGACTAAGGTTAGATACTTAGGCAGTTAAGAAGATGAACTCAAGAGAAGTTGAGGCTGTGGCTCGCAGTGCTATTATATATATCATCTAATTCTTCTCATCTGTCATTCTAGCCCTAATAAGAAGTTATTATAGTCACTTCCGCAGTGTGCGGGCAAATAATAATGAATAGGGGGTGATGGTTCGTACTTAAGGATATCTATCAAATCAACAGCAGGTCTAACCCAAAACAAATGCTGGGCATCATTAGGAAACGAAATAGAAATTATATCCCAACGAAGAAATAATTATAGTAGAACCGTAGCCTATGTAATCAACCGAGGTACAAGGTGTATTATATTTACATCGGAACCCGGCATTAGTAGTTATGCCTGTCGTATAATAAAACCTTTCCATACCAGCTCGGTTAAATAGCCCCTCAAAGTTTAATTCAGCCTCTGACGATGGGGTGGAATCGCTGGCGAATCTAGATGCTACTAAAATTACCAACACTTTGGAGTTCGTTTCAAAATCATGTCTTGCCAATGTAGAACTGGGGAATAAATCTAGATTCTATAGTGTTACATTTTCATACCTAGCTCATCCCACATGAAGAAGCCGTATATATAAGGTTACCGTACATTTCATAGATTCCCTTATACTATTCATCGCAAATGGTGCCGGGTCAAACCTCGAAGTAAGCTATAGCCTAGGTGATAAGCCCGCACATGCCATAAATAATCTTGCTTTCGCAGACCCAACCCCAATTTTGGTAATTCCAGGGTGTCATTACAGATACTCCAACTTGCAAGCAAGCTGATAGTATTTATCATGGCTATTTTCTATATCTAGGGCTTTCCTAGATACCCATAAGCCAATCACCATCTAACCGACTTCAACAGATCACCAGCTGTAAGCTCGGTCACTGAAGCTCCGAGTGTTTCTCGGGCGAAAGCTACGTTGATTAACGTCGCTCCAACTCGGCGCGGAGTTGCCAACGCCCCAAATTGACCCTCTCCCAGCCGCGACAGGTCTACACGTGTATTCACACATTAGCCGCAGGTAGTCAGCGGCTAAAACAAAGACCCGTAATGCGGCAGTGAAGACTTGGCACATATCCGGGGAACTGGAAGACTTACAGACCAGTGTTAATAGACATGGTGCTGTCAATTGGCCGAGGTCCGTATATATATGCTGCTCGCCGCAAGCTTTCGGAGTTGACTACATCTACAGACGCATCAAGTTTCTCGAGCACTACGGCAACATGCATATTCTGTCTACCCTCTCTGCCCTCGCCGGCCTTTTGTCGATTGGCAGTTGCCAATCGATTACCAAAGTCAACGACTTCAATGCCGTTCCTACAAGACTAGGCATGTATGTTTACGTGCCACCGAATCTCAAGACTCCGGCCCCAATCATTGTGGCAGTGCACCATTGCCAGGGATCGGCACAGCAGTACTCTGGAGAATCTGGTCTTATGCCACTTGCTGGTCAAAGGGGATTCATTGTAATTTTCCCTAACTCGAAGTCTGGTGGCGGCTGCTTCGATGTTGCCTCAACAGCTTGTAGGTTTACTCCTGAAACATAACTATGCCTTTTCCTTAGATTTTCAACTTCCTATTCGTCAGATGACTCTGTCCAAGATTTTTGAATCCATCTAAATGAAGTGCTTCTAGCTCTAAGCCACGATGGTGGTGGTGACAGCCAGACCATCGCAAATATGGTCAAATATGCTGTTGAGAAGTACGGCGGAGATGCTAGCCGCGTGTTTGTAACGGGGACAAGTTCCGGCGCCATGATGACAAACGTGCTCGTTGGAGCTTACCCCGATGTTTTCAAGGCCGGTTCGGTCTACTCTGGTGTGCCGGACGGATGTTTCTACGTTTCCGGCTCAACCGCCACACAAGATCCGCCAGGATGGAACAACCAATGTGCCAACGGCCAGCTTACCAAGACAGCGGCTCAGTGGGGTGATCAAGTTCGATCGTACTACCCTAGCTACAACGGCACTCGGCCAAGAATGCAGATGTGAGTTGTCCCTCGAGATAGATTGTATTTGAATGGCCAAATTAAAAGGGTGCATGCTAACGTCGGGAATCTCAGCTGGCACGGTACTGCCGACAGCACACTTCGCTATCCCAACTGTGAGTCCTAGTTCTTCTGTCATACGAACTGCATATGCTAATGCTAAATATAGACGCCGAGACCATGAAGCAGTGGTCGAATGTTTTTGGCCTCACAACGCCCAAGGACACCGCCAACACACCGCAGAGCGGGTATACGTGCGTAATTCTCTAAACCGTTTTCTTCATTTTTGGTAGCTTTTAGAGCGCGACTTTCCCTTTAAATGGCGATAACTAACTCAGAGTGCTATAGCATGACGATCTACGGAGAGGGTACCGCCACGACGGCGCAACTTGTTGGGTACAGCGCTAACGGTGTCGGCCACACCGTTCCTGTCCACGCAACTATGGATCTTGCATTCTTCGGGATCTAATTATGTTATCCATGTGTAATGGGGAGAGGGGCAGTGGGGAGAACCTAGTTAACAAAAGTTCTCAAAATCTCTCTAGATTGACTCAATCAACACCATGGGTACTCACAGGTTGGGACATACTTGTAGACACCTGTGTGTCTCCTAAGTACATTATTATAAAGTCCATGTGAGTCATCAAATCGACATTTGTATTTCGAGGTTCAAAGACAACGCGGACGCTGGGACTTGACATCTGAATGTTCCTCTCTATATTACACGACAACAGTCCTACAGGATAATACAATACTCAATGCGCGGCGAGTGTGGGATATTCAAACTATGAATGTGAAATAGTAACGTGCGAATTAAAAGACAACTTCTCTCCGCAAAGTATGACTAGCGGTGACGGTCACTTATGTGCTACTACCCAATTTGATGACAGGGTTACACTGACATGACCAATATATATTATAGCTTACCTACCTGAACTTCGATCGAAGGAATGAGGGCAGTTGTACTACAACCAGCTACGAGAGGCGCACTACACCACATTCGAGGACAAGCAGAAGTATCTATCTGGGCACACTGTCAGTTTATCTCTAACCAAACGTTTTATTATTCTCTAGGTACGACTGTAGAGCAAGTACTGTATAGGTAGATTCGAAGCCAATATTACAAAGTTAAACTCTCAGTTTATAAAAGCATACGACGCTGACTCTTGGCTGTAGCCAAATAATATAAGACGGCGGAACAGACTCACCACCTCAACTCAGCGGGGTTCCCGAAGTAGGACTTTATATGCTTGGTATTACCAGAAACAGGTTTAACCCGAAATAGGGGTCTGAGAGACGGCCGGTAACAATGAACAGCGAACCTCTTGAATGTTAAATTCCTTTGGACAGCGAATTACCTTGAGCCAATTCGTCTAGTCGTAGACAGCAATTAACTTGAATAAGAGAACCTATATTAGTTATACTCTCGACAAAATGTAATATTGCTTCTATGCAGCGTAACATTGCTTCACTTTTAGTCAATTCCAATTTCGGCACAGGCTGGGGTATAGGCTTGTGATGGTTACTATACATTGTCTACGTCTATAAAATGCCATTCAGGATCTCTCATACTTTAAGATTTGGTTTATTCTTATGGGCACACATAACAACAGACTTATTTTCTGCTTTGATCACGATGACTAGTCATATACTCTCTGGTCTCCTTGTTGGGTCGTTACTTGTTTACGGGGCCACATGTCAACGCCCTACCTCGACAACGACCATAACCATTCCCTGGACTGGGACATCAGTCACTTCCACTACCATCACGCCATGTACGGGTCCCGCTACCGTCGTCATTGAAACACCATTCCAGACCCCTACATGTCCGCCGGCACCCTCCCCGGTCCGGCCAGCTCCGTGCGAGACCGTCCCGGACTGTCAGGCAGATGGACTCAACATAGACTATTATCCGAACCCCGTGGGTGGTTATGGCTCTGGGAGTCTACCTCCATCATATTACATCACCGAGGGCCTCTCACCTCTCGACTCCTCGTTAACGAACATCACATTCTTTCCGCAAGACGAACCCCCTGACAATACGGCGGGCTGGACTCGTGATACCAACGGCGGCATTACTGTCAATGCTAATAACTTCACACTGGTCTATTATGGCTTCTATCTTGCCCCTAGTACTGGCCTCTTCACGATCTGCAGCTCTTCAGATAATGAGAACGATATGTTCTTGGGGCGAGGGAGCGCTTTCAGCTGCGATGACGGCAAGCCTTCGACCAATGCGGCGCCGCTAGCGGTCAGCACTGGGGGCTCTTATGTGAACCCGATCAATTGCACGGATGTGTACCTCAATCAGGGACGATACTACCCCATCAGAAATGTCATGGGAAATTATGGTGGCCCTTCAGCTTTGAACTTCACCGTTTGGGAACCTAATGTCCCGTGGGAGGACAGGAAACATAATCTCACTGGAGATGTTTATCCTCTTTCGTGTGGATGGTTCTAACTTGTCCAAGGGGTGGGGAGATATGACGCGAATCTTATAACTCTTATCTAGGAGCGTGTCAGGAGTCTACTAGTATCAAGAGATTCTTCTGGGGGCTACAAGCTGTGTTTTGAGAGCACTTAAGGAGTCGGCTGCAAGGGTGATTGATGCATGTGATAACAGTAGGGTGCACTGAGATTACCGATGTACAATATTATCGAGTCCTGTACCCTAGAAAACTAAGAAAAATAACACCCGCTTGGTTTCGGGGGTTTTCAGATAGGTATTGTTTTTTAAAAGTGTTTTCTTGACAGGAATTGGTGGATAATATGATATGCAATACACAGGTTAATGTATTATGAGACTAAACTAAAATTGTTACCTATCTAAAGTCTCTATTTACGGATATATAATATCCATCGTACATTGCCACCTCGTCCACGGCGTTCTTTTGCTCAATCATATAAAGAGCCTATAAGGGGCATAGAAGGGTGATATAAAAACAAGGAGCGGAAACCGAAAATCATAGAGGTGACGGAGAGGACAACCTACACTATAGGCCTGCAAATGCTGCAGAAGGCGGAGGGGGACCAATTATAATCATCGTCCGACGGTAGCAACCCTAATATTAGCGAAGCCCAATAAATGACACCGCAGGTCAGGTGAATTGACATCTGGGGCGTTGTATTAGGCCAGCTGCAGACGGAGAATGGGTGCCTAGATTTACGTCTTCACCGTTGCGACGTTGCAATATCCGAGGTCGCATCTGAGTTCTTACCGTCCTATCCTCGTCACATGACGAGGTAGGCACATACAGCAATTCCCTAACCTAGATAGTTTAGATACCGTTACAGCTGATCAGATCAGCTGCCCAAGACATGCCAAGACAGTACAGCTCAGCTACAGTACTGTACCTAAACTCGGCGATAATGAGACCGTTGTCGAGCTGTCGAGCTGTCGAGCTAGAGAAAAGTGTGCATAAAGATAGTTCGGTTAGACTTGTCATCTGCAGGCTACCGTTTAAGAGAATCTCCCTATCTCGACGGCAGCTGACTTTGCTGGCCTTCTTGTAATACAGCCCCATGCTGAGTTGGCACCATTCTTTTGGATTAAGCCTCTTGTCGCACTGCAGACATTTCAAACGGTGGCTACTGCACACGACGCATCCGGCCACCGATGAAGCTTCTAAGTTAACTTCGAAGCCGGAAGAAGTAGAACGTAAATGAATTCGGGCATTCCTGAACGACGGCCGGACACGTATATATGGGAAAATAGATAGACGTAGGACTAATCACCCCACAGATCTACTTACAACTCGCAAAAATTTATGGTAGAGGGGATTGGCTAACGTATCGGGATATTCCGTCATATAAGATTTAATTTTCCTGCACCTGTAATGCTACATTGAATGTGCCCCGGCACTGACGGGACAAAAAAGCAATCACGACCAAGGCCCATAATACGACTCATGGGATGTATCAAATTTGAGAGATGGTAAATATGACAATGATAGAAACTAGATTTTATCTTCTCAGCTGTGTCGCTTTGCGAGCTTGTTGTAAGTGTAGATAGGGAGGGGGGCAGCAATATGAATATCACACACGAGCATTACCTAGGGTAACGATGAATTCAACATTGTACCTCATACTATAATGATAACCATACTTTCTTATTTGCTTGCACTCTCGATTCCCGCGGAAAAAAAACGATAGTACAAGTACTGCTTTAGTAAGTAACGGAATTGGGGAACAGACATTATACACCGACGCTTGGCGTCACGGGGAGTTGTTAGGCTGTATTATAGACTATGCTATTAGATACAGGGTCTAATGCTTATTAGCTATCACAAGGCATAGAGACAAAGAGACTTCTGTATATAGTCAGAATATCCTCACGTAGGTTTCAGGGCCCCTCGTACAACAAGAGTCTATTGCCTACCACATACTTGGGTTCGTGATAGTAGGTATGCTGCTCACTGTTGTTTAGGAGCTAGAGCTGCAAAATGCGAAAGGTCATATGTACCTACAAAACTGTGACTCTAAATTACTCATACTAGTGTGGTGATCTTGTGTCTTTCTATCTGTTAAGTGTGCTGTGAACTCTATAATGTGAGCAATATCACAGTTTGGAGGAAACACTTTAGCCAATGTGTCGAGATATCCTGATCATTGTGGGAAACCCAAAAACTACAACGACAAGAAAAGACAACGAATATACAAGTTGCAAAGACCACCTCAGAGCTACATGGGACGAGCAGATTACTAATATAAAGCAAGCAGTCCAAAGCTATGACAGGATAATAGGCAATGCAGTCATGACGCAGAGTACAAATATCATGGTAAGAACCTGCCAAAACACGAATACGAGGGGTATACCGCTACAACACATCGCCTTTCTTCATGTTCCATCTTCTCCATTTCATTCATGATTGGACTTCTCCTTCATTCTCCCCTGGTGTGGGGGCCTCATTATCGTTCGCATCCTCTCCTATTGGGTTTTCTGGTACAAGACCATTCATGCGTTCCCACACTTCCTTTCTAATGCGATCGTCCCTAGCCACCCTCGCCCTTTCGACCTCTTCAAATCCGCCACTCTTCTTGAGCTTGCCTTCCCCTACAAAGGCGGCCAGCTCCTTCTTCATAGGGTTTTCCCTTCGAGTCTCGAGTTCCTTCTGCCGTAGCTTTTCAGCGCGCTCGATGGCCTCGAGTCGGTCTTCGTGGTTGGGCTGTAATGCTCTCACTTCTCCTAGCACGCCCTCTTTTGCTGCGGTCGGGTCCATGCTATTGCCAAGATTCTGTAGGCCTCGAGAAAATTGTCTCGCCGCTGGGGTATTTTCCTTCATTTGTTCTTTGGTTGCCTGTTCCACTAGTGTGAATGTCTCTGTTGCTTTCTCGAGATCATCCTTTAGATCAATCATTAGGTCCTCCATCAACTTGAGTTCATCACGACCTTGGCAAACATCTTCGAGTTCCTTCTCCCAAATCTTTGTCCAGACGGGCTTCTCGTGTTTCATGTATTCCTCCATCTTCTTGAGTTCCTTGGTCAGGACCTGGATATCCTTGGATACGCCTTCGAGCTGACGAGGTAAGGGTCGGACACCGCGGTTAACGACATCTTTCCGTAGATCCTCGACCAGGTCTTGAAGATCGTCCACTTTGTTGACAAGCCGATCGGAATCCGAGTTGAGCTGTTTCCGGCCTTTCGTAACATATGCATACCCCGAGTCACCTTCAGCACTAGGTACAGCTGCTTTAATAGCTGCAACCTTGACATTAGCCGCCTTGTTCCGAAGTGAAGACATGGAGCTCTGAATTTCGGTTTGGAAATTAGAGTATGTCTGACGCAGTACGGCAAGATCACGGCGTAGACTCTGTAATTCCCTAAGCTGGCTGGGGTTAAGTTTGACCCCTGTACCTGGGCCACTGGTTCTGGCACCCTCAATAGCCACCGGCGGTGTTGCTGCCATACGTGCCATTTCTTTGGCCGTTTCCAATTGTCTGTCTGACACTTGCTGAAGGGCCGCCGCCTGGTCCGTGATGTTTTGTCGGACTTCATCCATAGTTTTCTTGAGCGTACCCAAACCCTCATCGATGTGCTTTTTTACCTCGTCGAGAGGCTCAATATTGAGCGCTAATACCGTACGATCTTTAATATCAGAAAGATCTTCAAGCTCATGCCGCACGCCAGAGACCGGATCTTGAATGTATATCTCCGGTAAATCAGCTCCATTTAGGGCAGTGTTCCAGGAGAACTTTTCGATAAAGGCGAGTTGAAGGCGGCCAATAGTCAAACCAGTATATCCTTCTGGCAGGACGAATTTCTTGACTTTAGATTTGTATTGTAGGAAAAGTGTCAGCTCTTTTTCGAGTGGTGGAGACTGTTCCTGGGTGAATTCTCTCTGCTCCTTATTACTGGGCGTTTCAGGCCGTTGCTTCAACTCTCTGGAAACGTCAACTTTCGGTTTAGCTTCATCAGGTGACTCTGGACCATTGATTGCAAATGCATCTTGCAATGGCCCAGATATTGTGGCGCTTGGCCGGTATTTTCCATTTGGTGATCGAGTTGGCGAACTCTCCTGAGGAGGAGGAAAATCAACTACCGAGCTTTCTTCTGATATCTGGCTGGGGACTCGAACGGGAGAACCTTCGAACGCACTTTTTGACTGGTTAGATGCATTTCGGTTATGCCGCATGGACTCGCGAACTTGTACAGCTCGCATCGATTCTCGAACCTCCGCGCGACCTCGGTTGGGTACTGGTGTAGTCTGTGAGGGAAGCATAGGCACGCCATTTGTTGGCGCCCCTAAGTGTTTGGATATCTGATATGCCGAATATCTCCGAGACGCCCTTCTCTCAAGATCCTTTCCTCTCTGAAGGGCAGCGAGGGCGCTTTGTTGCGATTTAGGTGGTGGTGGAGGTGGAGGAAAAGAATCGATATCTATGCTGCCCTTGGATGGACCGGCTGGAATCGTTTCATCTCCAGGATATGGAGGCAACACAGGGATATTCTGCATTGTATTACTTGAGAGAGAGGACATATCCGACGTTAGTGAGGCTTGAGATTGCTCCCGCTGAAATCTTCGATTTGGTGATGTATCGACACCAAACGGGGCTGCGCTGCTCCCAGGTCCCCGGCTGCCGCTGTCCCTTTGTGCTGTACTATCATATCCATTCTCGAGGCTTTCATTTAATAGGGTTGTGAGGCCAGTACCGTTGCTTCCAACTGTGCTAGTGCTCATGGTGCGGGAGGCTAGGCTGTTGTTGTCCTCGGGCGAGCCGCCCTCCTTTTCCTTAGACTGCCTCTGTCTGAGCTTCTGCTGCTTTCTCTTCAGGCCGTGTAGTAGGTTGATTATTATGTCGCGTATGCGCGGCAGGTATTTCTCGAGGCTCTCTGTGCTCGCTTCTTGGCTTAAGGTGGCCTCAAGGATGTGTCGTAGAGATTCGGGTACGTTTCCAAGGTCCGACGTATCTACGTTGATGGCAGTGAGGCCCGACAGGCCATGTTGAACTCGTAGCCCAACCGTACGTAAACGTCGGACACCTGGGTGTCGGTAGCAGCGCCTCGGGACCACTGCGTGAGGGTTTCTAGAAGCTGTTTCGTGGCAACGAGTAGGTGTGTAACGCTTTTTTCTATCTGCGAGAGGGGCATGCTTGAACCATTTGATTGCTGGGGCGATGGACTGGTCAGCAGAGGTGTTTGCCGCGGAGGGGTGAGATAAGGGACAATGGATAGTTAATCATGGAAGCAAGCTAGGCCGCCGTTGCTGGGGGGTCACTCTTGGGGCAGCAGGGCGGTGCAATAATTCACGGTGCAGAGCAGAGATCAAGCAGCACAACAGATTCCAGTATAGTATAGACTCACATTCCGCCTCGAGCCGCCTCCGCTACCGCCGCCTGATCTATTCGAGGCCGTCGACGAGCGCGGCTGCATGTTCGCGGGCGACATGGACCGCGTGGGGACATTCGGTGGAAGGCCTCCATCCGGCCCGGGAGACCGACGCTGCATCGCGCGCTGTGATGGAGGGTTCGGCGCTTGCATGTCGACGTCCAGTATCCAGCTCTCGCCCTCGCCTCCTCTTCTATATATGCTCTGGTGCTATCTTCTCCCCCCTCTTTCCTCTCTACCTATGCGATAGCGATAGCGATAGCGACAGCAACAGCGACAGCGACTAGTCTCTAGGTCTATGTATGTATATCCTAAAACCGACCGTTTCGGCGACGACCGGCTCGAACTCGATAAATTGTGGGAGCCAGTGGAATTGTACTATTGGATGGAAATGAAGACGCTGTGGAAGGCAGCGAGGTCTACAGCGATGGGGATGGGGACGGGGACGGTGAAATCGACGGCGTGGTGACGGGCGGTGAGAAGGTGTCAACGCGACGGGATCTCCAATAATAAGTGCAGATGAGAAGATGAGAGCCCTAATACCTCGGATGATGAACGGCAGCGTCAATGCTGAAGCGCGACGACGAGAAGCAGAACAGCCTTGATTCCGTGCGGGTTCTTGCACTAGTCCTAAAGCGGGCAAGCCTCAGTCCGTAACGAGCAAGGGGGCGTTTTGACACCAAGACGGCAGGTGTTTTTGGAGTTACTTACTCCTTCGATCTCGTTGATATGCTTCCGTTACTGTCTGCATGGTCTTCGCCTGCGGACTCCGGGTTGAACTATCTCTTACCTAGCAAGTAGGCACCAGTAGTAGTGACATAACCTCCAACATCTGGCAAAACACATCAATACTACATAGGCTCATAAGTATAGTCGGGCAAGTATTGGGTACAAATGGTATGTCAAAATAGGTACAGTACGTTCTTAGGGTCCTGCTTAGGGTACCTATCGCCGGGCTACGCGGTGGTCCTGTACCCAATCTTTGTCGTGTATGGGATTCACATGACAGCTGAATCGGAGAAATACCAAGCCCACCTGAAAAGTAGATTAAGCTTGTGAAGCCACTTAAACAATGTTTCGCAGCCTGCGAAGCAATGACATTTTGTGTTATTTTAGGGTACTTACGTCAACTGATCCCGATGACTACAGCCATCTCGCTGGAACTTCATATCGCATCAATGGGACTTACCGGAAATCCCATTGGTGATACGCTTACTTATACTCCATACTACAGGCAGATACTGTACAATGTCTTGGTTTCAATTGCAAACACTTTCACTTTCAACCTGACGTCGATGAAATATCGTTTCGTACTCGTAGTACTGATAGCTCATGAGTAGTAGCCTTTAGATGTCCTCTGTAAGTAATACTCCTACCTAGGTACCTAGCCTAATCCGCGCGCGCAAAATCAAAATTAATGAGTGACAGGCACCACTACTAAAACAAGCAACGGTCCAGACAACCTCCAACTAAAGCAATATGGCTCGATGTATTGGCATTAGAACCAGCTATAGGCCGTAGGAAACATTTTGGAGTGCTGGACTCATATTGCTTGATTGATTGGTTACGCCAGAGCGGATGCAAACAGACAGGTCGTCGCTTCTAACTAACCTAGTAGGCTAGAACGCGAATGTGATGCTACTGTGTATGTGTGTGTGGATAACTAGAGACGAGATGACTTGCCGAGCGCTAGATCGGGCTCGACAAGAGTTGCTCGCTTTAAAATACAGCGATTTTGAACGCGAATTTGAGTACTAAAAACCACCCGCCATAAGACTTGATCACACAACTACCAAACATGAGTAGGTTAGGGATGAAAGCTTAGCCGGTCTAAGTAAACATTGATTGCTACCGGTACCTCGCACAAGAATCCCTCGTTTTCGCAAATCGCGTAATACTTTTGCTTTCCACTCATACTATTTAGGGGCCAGTAACAACTAATCCACGAGCAAGGGACGGTAGGTAGTGATATTTATAACTACTATGACCGGTTTTAGATTAAAACGCCATATGTTTGCACCCTATTGACCCAGGCTAACATTCCCACCACAGTCTACAAAAGCGATGCTTGTCCTAACCAGATGAACCCTGAGACGCCAGCTTCCGACAACTCTCGGTGCAGCGGCCGGTCAATCCGTTAGGGACTTCAGCACGCTGAGAGCGACGCTCATTAAGGACACGCGTAATCGTTAGTTATAACTGATGAAAGCTATCAGGAAGCTCAAGATTTTTTGGTATGCCATAAAGGACTTCTATATCTTAGTAGCTGGCTAGCGGTGATACTATATCCACTAGACTGCGCACGTGATGCTATCGTTAGTCAGTGTAGGTATCAATAGAGGGGGATGTCCCTACGTATGGAACCATTCAAGTGTCAATCGGGACGTCCACGGAGCGATAGTTGAGGGTTGTTATATTCTGCCCAAGATGCTAGCTTCTCGTCTGGTGTGAGTGATGTGGGAGGTCCTTATAGAAACTCGCGGCTTTGGCCGTCGTACCTGGTTTCATCAACAGTCATTCTTTTGTTGCAACATCAAAGCTTAGCCTTAACAATGTAAGCCTTGCATACGGTGCTACAGCATAAGACTTATTTAAATACACGTTCGCCTCGGTTGGGTGGTAAGAATGGAACTTCGTATCGTAAGGCGAAAAAGCGGAACCTGTTATTCTGGGAGCTCGTGTGGAGGCTTTATATGTATGTAACTCGTCGCTTACACCCATTCAAAGAATAAAACAAATAACTCAGGGCTCGGTACCGAGAACTTATGATTACGCTAGCAGATAGACTTCGGCATATGAGAGCATGTCTATTTTCAACCAAGAGTAAGCCGGCCATTTAAGAGGTCGATTCTTGATAGCATACTTAATATGTGCTAGCTAAGACTGCTCGGCGACGTGGAACGGAGCCAGATGCAGCGATAAGGGGCGCAGAGATTCATTCGCTTTTACATATTTAGGATTATTTGAAATTACGTTGTGCCCAGCTGTACAACATTGAAGGAATGCAGGTGTTCACAGACAATTTTGTGTCTATAGATCATGTGTTGGACAGATAAGTACCTTCGAAATGCCTAACATCTGGCCCCATGGTCGCATGGGACTTTATAGTGTGCATTACACCCGCTCTTAGAGCTAGTTAGCGGGCAAGCTTCTGAGTTGGAACGGCCCGTACCCATATTGGAGCAGGATGAGCCTCATCTGCTCATGCATGCCGAGCTGTAGACGCATGTTACCTTGCACGAGGAAGAAAGAACGAGGAATAGAAGAAGAAAGAGATAGAATCGGAAAGGTGTGCACATGGGACCGGGTTGTGATGGTGATTGGGGAAGCAAAGTACCGTACCTATCAGCCAGGAGCGAGCGCAAGCTAGTCTTTTCCGTGGTGGTTTCTTTTCTGACCGCCTCCCTTGCTTTTTGGTTGGAGGGACAGCAATGGGTAGAGAAGGGGCTCGGTCGCATGCGAAGTCGCATCGGCTGATGCGTAGACCTGCGGGGTCGGTCACCTATCTCAGTTAGCGACGTCCGTCCTTTCCGGCACATTTCTCTTCGCTATTTGCATTTTGGGGTTCTTCTTTCCCGGGGTTAGGACGGCTTCGGTGAAAAGACGATTGTTATAAAACGGGGCAATATACCGACCACGGAGCCCTAAGCTTCGCAGGTCGGTCGCTTGTGATGTGTCTCCTACTACTGTAGACAATCTACCTAGGTAGCCTATCCACATCACTTATCATCACGAGAACCTCCAAGCATGCCAACTGTCGTCATGTTTTCTAGCCTCGAAGCCTAACGTTTCACAAGCGCAAAGATGGAATCCGCTATTCATCGAGCCCCGCAATCCTATCAGGGAGTTGGGGGGTTTCTACCGGGACTACAGAGTACCAGGTAGATACTTAGATAGGTACTCCTCTGTCATCCATCCCAAGGACAGGTTTGTAGCTGCTGCATGCTGATACAACATAATCCTTGATGTTTTCGGTGAAACAAAAGAAAAAAATTCAAAAAACTTTCATACCCAGTAACTAAGGAAGGCCTTGTCGTGAGTTATTAACCAACATACCGACCGCCTTTCAGTATTATGGGGCTTGCGATTGGAAGAGCCAAAGATGCCTGACAGATTAGGTTAGGTTAAGTACCTCAGGCATGCAACCAGCGGCTATGCATTTGCACGGGAGCCTCGTCTGATACCAGGGAGCACCGCCCCTCGGTATTGATTCTAAAAGTAATCTGTTATGTGTACTGAGGCTGCGCAAAAATCTATCCGAATTCGGTATTCAAACCAACATTGAAAGTAATGTGAGAGATGTCAATAGGCACCTAGAACCTTACCTGGTCAGAACGGACGGCGGCTCCTCGGTCTGTGTGAGTAGAGCTGCGTTACGTGAACTGTGTTGCTGAGGTTTATATATGGTGTTTCGGGGCGCGGGAATAAACAACAGCTATGCTGACGCGGGTCGAAATCCCACCAGGGTAAGTAGAGGAGTATCTAAGTAGGGCTGTCTCTGTGATGTGTGGCAGGTATCTATCCACCTACGTATTTATGATGATTCCATACCTAAGTAGTGCCAGAGTTGAAAGGATTGATGTCCAGTCAATTATCTGTAAAACACAACAGGTAACCATAATTGCCTATAGACAGGCTAGGCTGGGATAGCTCTACTTGTATAGAGAGAGCTTTTCGAGTAGCGAGCATTTCATTTTTCTCGTTACCAGTTATTCTATCGTCGCCTTTTCCTCAGTACTTATGGTTCTATTGCTGGTTGTTAGGAGAGCTAAATTTCGGTTTGAATGAAAGCGTCACTTGCAGTTTCTAAAAATTACTTACACCATTTAGTCGTCTAGGCTGCTAGTATGCAACAGGTACCTACTAGGTATGCATAGCTATACATGTATTTATTTGGTGTAGACAGCTATTCCTAACAGGCATTATCGCGAGGCGAAGCTATTTACCAAGGTGAGTAGAATAGACTTCTGTGTTGTTGGGAGTTTGAGATAGTTCAAGTCCGTCCATCTGTTGAATCTTGTAATGGGGTATACCTCTTCTAAAAACCAGTTATTCATGGCCATCCCATTCAAGCTTCTACCTTCTTGCTTGAACTCTAGTTGCACCTTAATAGGTCGCTTAGTTCGTTGCTCACACATAGGTGTTTTAGGTAATGTATGCTTTGTAAACGCTTGGTATGTTGCAAAGTAGGTAGGTAGGTGCCTAGTTGGGTGCCTCGAGGCCAAATTTAAAGACAGAAGCTTAAATAACAACAGCCATAGTAGAGTAGGGAGCCGAACAAGGGGAAACGCCCTTACATGAACATCATGCCCCCTATAATCTACCAGGTACGACGATGTTATTTACTTAAGGTATCAACTTCCAAGTTGTATCGCGCTTACCTCACTACATCTAAGTACTGGTAGTTTGCTTGTTCGGAGGCAGGGAGAGGGGAGGTCAGGTCAGGTAGGTAAGTACGGAGTACAGTATGTAGGGATTGTTCAACAGCGCACTGTAAGTACCTCCCTTCTGCCGTTGACCAGCCAGCTATAGCCTGCCGGGGGCAGATACCCTCTAGCCTCTAGGTACAGCGACAAACAGCCCACCCGCTAAAGTGTAAACTAACTAACGGGCGGAACCTTACTTACAGGCAGGCCTAGGACGGCGAGCACGGACCAGGACGATGATCGACCTTTCCCGATACTGCATAGCGTGGGTCGTCGTGATGGGCAGAGTCAAGAGACCAGGCGGTTCTTCTGCTGGCTCGTACCCCCAAGGACCGCCATTAACTCCACACGGGTCCCTGAAGCTTCGCCAACTCCCAAGCCATCCATCTCGCCAACCCCAGTCTTTTTTCCACGTCCTCAACGCTCCTCCTTTTCCCGCGAACAGGACAGGATCATCCACCATCGCAGCGACCTTTGCACCTCAACTCATCGTTGTCCCTCGCGAGGCCCTCTTGTACACCATCACGCGGGGGCACGTCAGTGGGCGTGAATTGCCGGGAGCAGCAGCGCTCAGCACAGTATCGGGGTCCAGCACAGCCAGCCCTCCGAGGTGAGACATGGTTTCCTTTCTCCCCCCCGTACCTTGCCATCGACTTGTATTTTAGGTAATGTAGCATGGGTATCGTACCCGTAGCCAACAGCTGGCCCGCACCGCCCTGTCCTTTTTTTCCCTTCGCAAGAGTGTCAGTGTCAGGATGTGTCCGTGTGAGCAGTAGCTGGAGCAGAGTACCACCGAGAGCAGAAAGCGACCTTGACCACCTTTTTTCTGGCAACTTCCAGTCTCAGCAACTTCTG
>NQIM01000627.1:0-19057 GCA_003426235.1 Xylaria polymorpha
GCCCTGACGGACGGATCAGGGATTGAATTCGGTCGGATGTAGCGTGAACAGAAAGCCACAAATGCGGCCACGCTCGTACCTAGCGCCGCCTGGACGAGGACGCGGAAGCCAGCAAATGCCTTGCACACCCTGTTCCAGGACGCCGGGGTCGCATGTGCGGTGCGACGACAGAAACTACCCGATCCGACGGCACGAGCTGTGGCACTGGGGGACTGCGCGTAGCCGCGCTGACCCTGACATGCGGCGCAGAAGCCTGTATTTGGGTAGGTGAAGATGCGGAGAGGTGCTGCTTGATGCAGATATGTGCTCCTCGGATCTCAATAGGGCCTCGCGATCGGCTCAGGTCGGAGACTGGGGGGGTGATGAGTAGCACCCATTTCGGACTGTAGACTCTGGATAAGCCCATAGTCGGGAATCAAGAAGCGAGATAATAGTAGTTCTCTATCTTCCAAGGTTGTGGATTCGAGTTTGACGAGATGAAAAGTGGTCATTCATTTTATGATACTGGCAGTCGTTGCAAGGTGATAGCGTCTACGTGACACATGGAAGAGAGCAGATGGATTCACATTATACATTATACTGGGTTGATAAAAAGATTAAAGCTTTAACCATGGCTATTATTATTCAAGCCAGCGGTACCTATATGCTAAAACATCATCTTCCAAATGTGTGCAAGAGAGATGCATAAGTCTTATAGACGAGCCTGGCCGATGAACTTCATACGGTATCTCGAGCATCGGGAAAAGGATACTGGCTAGGCGTGAGTTGGAGCCTCTGCTGAAACCCCGTAGACCTGAGCTGACTTCCTATGTGTAGGTAGATTGCTTCGCACATTGAAGCGATTCTGTCTGGAGATCAAGCTTGCATCAGATGAACTAGGCCTCGTGCAGCCATCAGACGGGAATTGCGGGAAGCCCATCGTTGTCATCAATGATAACTGGAACCCTGAAAAAGAGGGTTTCACGGCGAGAAGCAACTAGGAAGATGGCGCCTTACGCAACCGCGCCTCGATCCTATCGACCGAGGCCGGCCTGTCAATAGTATCCTCCAAGTTTGTCTTGCATTTTATGTACCTCGAATGGGAGACAAGCGCCGACAGCCCCTAGAAGAGCTGATAGTCGGCCATGAGGCCTTCAGTATCAAGCGACGAGCGGTAATGTGGCCGGAGTAAGCTGACCCATCGCTACCGAATGTAAGGAACTGTTATTGGCTGGACGCGGGGAACTAGTCTGATGAATATGAATAACATCGTTGTAGAGGGCATCAAGAAACTCGGCGTCATGACGTTCACGGCTGGGGAGATGACTTTTAATCTTCTTCGAGGGTCTAAGACTGAGCATGTTTGCGGCTCTGCGTGAGTTGCATTCATCCGCCTAGCCGAACAGAGGCCATCGGACCAGGTAAGCTTACCTTACCCATGGGCGGGTGACACTGAAGTGAGGATAGGTGACTGAATAAGCAATTAGAGTATAGCACTGGGCAATTATTCTTCTCTAAGCCCGTATAACCAGATTGCAATATAGACCGAAAGGCATGATAGACTGCGGTGGGAACCTCTCCACAGCTTCGCGATTTAGTGCTTGTAGGCCCGATGGAGAAATATGAGGGAGAGATAGCGTAACCAATTTTGACAATGAATCAGCTACACTACCTCTAGTAAATTTAATAGACAATACACACGAGAGACAAGGAGAGGACGGCATCATCGTAGCTAAATGAGCCTTGGACTCTGGGTTGAGCAAAGGAGTGAAGCCCGAGACCGATACTGGTAGGGGATCCACCCTTAGAGACCCCCGAGCGTAGCGAATAGGTACGCTCAGGGGCATAAAAAAAATCCGAGACAGGTCCTGAGACTTGCCCTACCTTAAAATTTGTATTCCAATACCACCAAATGTACTTATATGAGTCAAACCCAACTCTTGATGTCGACGTACGATACCCTTACCTATACTGCGAATATAACAATGAATCCGATCGATTTTTCGAAGCCTTTAAATGCCGAAGTAGCCGCAAGATGGGCTCTGTGGCGTGGAAAACACGGTTTTCGTAACCCACCAAAACCCACGCATTCTAACAACAGTCAGGCTAAGGCTCTCTCTATTCGAGATATCGCCAACCGCTTCGGTTTGTCGCCAACGGCGGTTCAACGAGAGATGAGGGCTCTCAAGGAAGGCAGGCCCAATTCGAAGTCTTCCAGGCCTTGCGGAAGGCCTAGGAAGCTGACAGAATCGGATCATAAAGCACTTACTCTATACGTGTGTTTTATGGCGAGAGGAGCTACCCCAGTTACTAAACCGCTCGTCCGAGTGGCTATCGATGAGCTGATAGCAAGCCGCACACCACCTGGCAAGCCTATTAGCGACTCATCGATGGACCGGTTTTGGAGGGAGCGTCGAGATCTACACGTCTCTAAAATCAAGACGGTTGAACTCACGAAGCTGAGTCTCGAACACCAAGTCGAGGCAATCGAGAAGTACTACAGTCTTCGGAAGAAAACGATAGCCTCACACCGTATACATATTTTGCTGCGTGGCCTTGCAGAGTCATCTAAACTAGGCGTAGATGATGTTATTGAGGCTATTGAGGCTGTAAGCGATGAAGATGGCGACTTGACTAGTAATCGTGCCACACCACACTCATATTCCGTCCTCGCCCCTCGAAGACCAGAAAGTGCGTTGAGCTAGAGTGGTACGTCTGGTTTCAAAAACGGATAAAACACCAAAAAACGCAGTATCTAGCTCTATACGATAACTTCATTCACCGGCTATATATTTATTGTGTTCTATGGTTATGGGTTGTATCATTGCATTTGGCCATCAGAAAGGCCACTCAAGTAGCAATCGTCTTAGAATTATGACCAGGCTGTCTCATACTTTTTACGACCCATGGGGTCTCTGAGGGTGGATCCTTCGGTTCCAGGGCAGATCGATCAGGGAGGGGATTAGGGACTTACATAAGCCGCACACTAGCCACATAGCCGGCGTGTGTCAATGCCAATCGCTGCACCCGCATTATTGCTGCATCTGCATTATACCCCCAGCCCCCAGCACCAGCACCAGCATCTCGAGAATCCGACCATCTGTGAGAGTTTGGTCTCTCGCTGATCACTTACGCAATCCACCCTTCCGTTTGCTGGCAATGTCATACCATCTCTAGAATAACACTATGTCTGTCATATTATGTACAGGTAAGCTGGTCCCCAGACGTCGACGTTGTCCCAGAGCTCAGCTCGGCGCGAGTCTTTGAACTGACCTTGAGGCTTAGCTGGTTATGATCACACGATCAGGTATGCGCCGGCATCATCAATCCCCGTAGACCCGCCCGAATAACCGAATTAATTGCTCTAGATTTTGGGAGGCCTTATCGGGCATCTGCTCGCGCACAATACAGCACCCCGACTCTCAAGTGAACCGCCTCTGCATATCTCCCGACAAGCGCTTCCTTGCCGCCGCCGGGCACCACTCGGTGAAGCTCTACGACATTAAATCCACAAACCCGAACGCCTTGCTGACCTTTGAGGGTCACACCGGAAACATCACTGGCGTCGCCTTCCACTGCGAGGGAAAATGGATGGTGACCAGCTCTGAAGACGGGACTGTCAAGGTTTGGGAGACGCGGAGTGGAACCATACAACGCAGCTACAACCACGGCTTCGCCGCAAACGACGTCGTCATTCATCCTAACCAGGGTGAGATCATCAGCTGTGACCGCGGTGGCAGTGTGCGAGTCTGGGATCTGGCCGAGAACAACTGCTCGCACCAACTGATTCCCGAGGAGGATGTGTCGGTCTCGAGTGTTACAGTTGCCAGTGACGGGTCTCTCCTTTGTGCTGCCAATAATGCGGTAAGCTTAGCGACATAAATGAAGAAGGGGGACACGGAATGTACTAACGCTTCTCTTCCTGCCAGGGCAATGTTTTCGTCTGGTCTCTCGTTCAGACTTATGAGCACACACAACTCATCCCGCTGACACAGTTCTCTGCCCACAAGGAGTATATCACTCGAATCCTCCTATCGCCCGATGTTAAGAAGCTCGCAACCTGTTCAGCAGATCATACGGCCAAGATCTGGTCTGTGCCCGTTACCGACTCCGACTCGGCCGAAAACCCTCCCCTCGACGAACGGCAACGGAGCCCATCCCATGCAGCAACATGTAACTACCAACGGGGATGGAGAACCGAAGCCATTCCATCTAGAGGCCACGTTGACGGGCCGACCAGCGCTGGGTCTGGGACTGTGCATTCAGCGCCGACTCGGCGTACCTGGTAACGGCATGTAGCGATCACTACGCGCGACTGTGGGAGCTGGGCAGCCAGTCGGTCATCCGCCAGTATAACGGACATCACAGAGGGGCTGTCTGCGTTGCGCTGAACGACTACTCGGAGGCCAGATAGGATCAGCGTCCCCGAGTGGTGCGAAGAAACACGCACTCTCTACCGTCCCTATCTGCCCCGGACAGCGAAGTCGAGCATGACGTCGCTACTGATTCAAGCTTCTGGAGCGAATCCGACTTTGGCCCACGAACCTAGAAAGGTCGACGCCCTTCCAGGCAATAATAGGTCGCTTGTAGTCATTCTCGATAGGTTATGCCGAGCACTCAACCTGAAAGCCGACGACATGAGACATGAATACACGAAATAGAGTATGAAGCCTCAGCATCAGGCAATTATCTGATTTGTTTTTCTTCTTCTTTCCGAATAGTCACAGTTTGATCACTTCATGGTGGGTCGGAGTTCAAGGGCTGGTTTTGATAGGGATGGCGCAGGAGGAATTGGGACGGGACGAGACCCCATAGATTGTCGGTCTGCCGTTGGCATGTGTTGTCTGGTTTTCCCCACTACTTTTCTTCCTCGTCTTTTTGTTGCACGATGCGTTTATACACCATAAGCGGCGATATTTGTGTGAAATTCGCTTCTGATTTTCTTCATGTGTGCTCACGGGGCGGGCGCGAGCGGAGCGGGGCAACATGTGTGTGTGTGTGTCTGCGGAAGCCGACGTGTTGGAGCGGGCGTTTCGATTAGAAGTGTATCTAATGATAATCATCTGTTGGACTGATTGACCAACCGATTACCCGTTTGCTTTGTCGCGATGATGAGAACTTGTGAAGAAGTCTGAAAAGAAGAGACGTGAGATAGGTATTTTCAACATAGGACAGATAGATGCCTGTCTTGCTCGATTCCCTTTTCATTTACGCTATTTCTCCTCCTACCTAAGGTATTCAGTAACGCAAAGCTCTATAGAACGCCGTGCCCATGCTCAATCCATCCATGCTGTATATATTATATCGCTCCAATATCAATATCGTATAGAGATCGTTTAATCCATCCTCGTCCCCACTTCGTCGTTCTTCTATTCAAGCATGTCCATACCTGCCAATATAACATTGACGCCCGTAGTCCTGAGATTAGATAGATTACCTAGTCGTGTCGACGATATGCCTACAAGGTATATGTAATAAGTACGACGCATTACGATGATCATCAGGCTTCACCATCCGTCTCCCCAGCCATCGTCGTCGCCTCCCGTGTCTTTGGGTTTCATATCGATCTTCTTGGCGATGGTTGGTTTGGCGGTAGAGGAGGCAGATCGAGTCCCCAGTGGCTTCTTGGCCGTGCTACTCTTCGTCAGGCCTTTTGGCAGAGGTTTGGCGGCGCGACCTGGGTTCTTCTTCTGCGCCTGTGCGGCGAGCCAGCCCGCGAAGTCGGGTTCCTCGCCATCGTCGAAGGGCTTGCTTGAGACCACGGGTGTTTTCTTCGCTGGTTTGGATATCCCCGTCGTCGTCGTTGGAGGGGCAGACCAGGCGTCGGCGGCTGTGCTGTCGCTTGGCTCACCCCAGGCATCCGCGGCATCATCATCGTTCATGTCGCCCATGTCACCCCACGCGTCGTCGGCAGCTTCTATGAGCGAGGGATCCTTGAAATACGTATCCGGCGCGGTCGTGGAGGAATTCCGCGATAGGGGAGCGGGGGAAGGCGACTTCACCGCTTGGCGATGGAGTGCCGAGGCAGAGGATGTAGAAGAAGCTATGCGCTTAGACTCGGGACCTGGTGATGGTGAGGCGGCCGGCACCCCGTTGCTTGAGGTCTGCATCTCGCCAGATGCCGCGGATAGTTTGTTGGTGAAGGAGGAGATGGCCCAACCAGCCCACGAAGACGCTTCACTGGCTAGCGGCGTGCTCATACGCGGGCTAGCGCCGTCTGCGGTTTGAGATGGTGGGAGCGCGCTGTCGGGCATACTCGCCGCCGCCTTGCGTATCCGTTGCATGTAGATATCCACCGTCTTATTAGCCTGCTCGCGGACCAGCTTTTCCTTGTCTATCAAGGAAGGACAAACGACGGGTAGAATCCGCGTCGCGCACTCCTCTTCGGTAAAGTATTCCCCAGTGGCCGCTAGTGCCATCAGGGCCGCGTTTCGTGCGTGGACGAAGGGGTCTCGGAGCGATCTTGTGAAGGCGGCGATGAGAACCTTGGCACGGTTAGAGGTACCGAGATTCTTCGCGATTTTTCCTAGACATATCGTTGTGTTTGTTCGAATGCCCGGTTGCTCGTCGTTCGCCGTCTTGGCTAAGTATTTCAGTAGCTCTCCGTTTATGACGCGATCTGACAGCTTGTGGATGACGACAAGCACAGATTTCAGCGTCTGTTCGCGGACTACGGGAGCTAGGTCTGTGAAGCCAGATACCAGATGGGGGAATATTTTGTCGTTTACTACTTTTTGCGGTAACCTGTCGATCATCGACGGCAGGTTATCTAACAAACACACCCGAATCGCCCTGTCTTGGTTCCCGAACAGTCGGATCACAACAGGTTGCACCCTAGCGTCGAAGTCCTCGTTTGTTAATTTAGCAGCTATCTTCATGACGACCCCAAATGCTTTCGGCCCGCCGCCGCCAAATTCGACCGACTTTAGAAGCTCTGGTAGCACCTTCATCTTGAAGAAATCCTCAGGGAAGTCGTCTGTGAGCTGGTCGAGATCATCAAGAATCTCGGCTCTCTCCTCCTCCGACTTGACATCGAGGTTGTCGATACCTTCGGTTAATTTGATCAGGGGGGAGTCAAAGAAACCACCTGAGCGACGTCCCTGTTCCAAGAAGACGCCGACGGTGATCCTGGCTTTCGGGTTCGCATTGAGAAGCCTCTTGTAGCCCGCGTGCATAGTCGGCGGAATGCCTTTTGTCTGTCCCGCCTCGGAAGCTCCCGTGAAATCGCCGTTGAAGACTTCGTAGATAGTGGTACCGAAGTTGTAGGAATCGACAGCAGAATGTGGGCTCTTCTTGATGGTATCCCAGCCAGACCGTGCCAGCTCAGGGGGTGCAAACCTGTTCGAGTCGGGTACTAAGCTACCGTATGTATATATAATGGCGTCGTCATCCTTGACGTTGCTGAGGACCTCGAACCCGCCCAGCTTCCACTCGCCGCTCTCGGAGGTGTAGATGGAGGCGACACGCAGGCTCCCGTGTATGGACGAGCCCTCGTCGTTGATGAACTTGACGGTGCGCGCGATGCTGTAGAGACCCCATTTTATGGTCTCGGGGCTCAGGCTCTTCCGCTTGACATGCCATCGCAGCGGCACGACGCGCTCGGTGGCGACGTATATGTAAGAGTCGGTCTCGACGGCGTCCAGGACCTTGATGACGCCGGGATGGCGCATGGTGCGCAGCTTCTTGAGGGCATTCTTGGCGAGGGGCAGTCGGGACTTGTTGGCGGCGACGTCGAAGGAGAAGATGCTGCAGTTGGACCCGTCGGCGCGCCGCGTGCCGTTGTAGAGGGTCCAGATGGAGGCGTCGATGTCGACCTTGTCACCGAACGAGTAGGGGAACGACGGACCCTGCGCCGCCATGGCCGAGGCCACCGCCGACTTGATGAAATCCATGCTGTGCTCAAACCATGCGTGTGTATCGGGACGTAGTAAATATCCAGTGGAGAGCTGTATGTGGCCCGTGCGGGAAGACTGACTTAAGTTGATGTTGTGATACCTATCTTTTTGTAGATAACGAGGGATGTGGATGTTGTTGTTGCTCTTTGGCTTGATTTGGTTGACCTGTCCACTAATCCATCGCGATATGCCATGATAGAATTGACCCCTCCACATTTGTGACATGCCCTGCGCAATGGCTCCATCGGCTTGAGCATGTCTTAGCCCATCCTAGCCGTAGTAGTACAAGCTTCAGGGGTCTGTTTCCCCACTAGAATTCACCACAGCGCCCAAGCACATACCTTATGTACTTAGTAGGTACCTAACGCTACCTACCTAGGTAGACTAGCAAACCCTAGCGAATAATAGGGCTACCCTTCGTGCTCACCAAATGCTTGTGTCGACGAAGCATCTCAATCGTCACTTTCTTAACTACCTAGATTCATTCATTGTCACGCCCTAGGCAAACATTCTGCTAACATTAGGTAGGCTTCGTCTTGCCTTGCCATTCGAGTACGGTACTAGCATAGGTTTCCACCGGTTATACGACTCGCTTCTCTCTTTTTACGGCTACCTCCTTCATTTGGGATAAGAAGTCGTTCAAAGGGCATGCGAGATTAGATTTATATACTAAGGTACGGTACAAGGTAATTGATTATAATACGAAACAAACCACACCCCTGAATCTCGAAGAGCTAAGCAGAGGGTATCTTGAACCCACCCGTCCTCGTCTTCCAAAAGGCATTGGGGTCAACCGCGGCCTGCACCCGTCTCGCAAGCGCCAGCTTCTCCGGCTTCAGCCTGCCAAAGTAATCCTGCCGGTAGAAACAGTCGTTCTGGAACAGAGGCAGGTATACGTCCTTGGGCAACAGGCCGCTGTCCTGGTAGTCCTCCACGACCGTCTTGAATCCGTTGTACGTGTCTTGCATGGTCTGGTCAACGTCGGGATACGAGCCGTTGGGCCAGAAGCTATAGTCCAGCTCCAGCACGATACGGTCGATGTCGGTGTCGATGTCCATCATATCACCGCCCTTGTTCTTCGCTACCTGGGCCAACCTCTTTGGCAGGGGTTGAAAGGCGACGCTGGCGATGAGGCCGGGTACCCATTTGACTGTGTTGCTGACCTCGACCCATTTATCATAGATCTTCTGCATGACTTCGGCACCGTTGGCTTCATTAGGTAGGGGCATTGTCTCTGTGCCAATCGTGTAAACACTACCTTTAACAACGGCCCAATTATTACCGCTGAGGAGACTGTTCATGCTCTGTTTCTTGCATGTGTTGAGCTTGAACTTGCTAATGGCGAAGAACTTATCAAAGACACCCGCAGGGGGCTCTGGTCCATTATAGTACAAGAAGATGACCCAGATATCGACCAGGGTAGCGAGCGTTCGCTCTGCCGTCACGATGATGCCCGCCTTCTCGTCGTTGTAGTTGGCCGTGAAATCTCGGACGGCCGCGAGCATAGCCGTAGTGACATCTGACGTCGCGTCGAAGATGAGGTTGCCACCCCAGACATCACCCTGGGGATATGCCGCAAGCACGTATGAGGTGACAATGCCGAAGTTGTTACCGCCGCCCTTGAGGGCCATGAATAAGTCGGGGTGTGCGCTTTCTGTCACACGCACGATAGATGCATTTGCGAGCACCATCTCGAACTCAACTACTGAGTTGGCAGCCCAACCGTACTCGGTGCTCATAAAACTCAAGCCACCTATAAATCGAGATGTGAGTAATGGGCTTCTAATAATTCAACTTGTGACGGGCCTCACCTCCTAGCATATAGCCACCAACGCCAACGTTGCCGATACGTCCACCCACTATAGCTCGCTGGAGTCAGTAATTACTCTTTAAGGGAAAATCGGCACAGGTTTTAGGAGTTCTGCATGCACTCGAGACATGTCCGTTGCTCTAATGGGAAATTTTGGACTCCGCAAGCGGCCAGAACAGGAAGAAAATGACTCCAGGGGTTACGCACCGACCGTGTATCCGGAGCCGTCGAGCGCGTTTGTGACATCATCCCACCTGTTTCCAGGTCCGACCCTGACGGTTTGCGCTACCGGATCAAGTATTACCTGGTCCAAGTTCTTGGTGGAAATGAGAGGGCTGCCGTCGATACTGGCGAAGTAGTTATTCGGGTTATGACCACCCGACTTGATAGCGAACGACTCGTTATTAGTTGCCAGGATAGAGACGATCGCCGCAACCTCCTGAGCTGTAGTGGGCATCAAGATACACGACGGCTTCAAATCACCACATGCCGTCGACCAATACTCGGTCTCTTCCGATGTGTACTTAAGCTCGAAACGCTTGTATGACTCGATTGAGGTCTGGCTTTCCACCAAATCGCATGTGCTCTGAGCCGTTGCTACCGCGACCAGAGCAGCGACAGCCGCAACGAGGCTGTTCTGCATGGTGGATACGCTTATCGTCTCTTCCCTACACCTTCGATTTCAAGGGCGGTGTTTAGCGAGCTACCACCCATCTCGAATGTCGGTAACATTGTGCGACCTCGCTCTTATTATACATGTTCCCTATGCTGTTTCCTATACCATACACCGTATGTTAAGATCTACGGAGATCACCCCCCAGCATTCAGCTGGCCTCGGCACGGGAACTAAAGGGGAAAAGCCAATTTGTAAACCGGGAAATGTCAAGAGGTTCAAGGCGAAACCCTGGCCCGAATAGCCATAATGTCAACCGACTACGACGTGGGGGCAACTTCTCACGATATCGCGCATCTCATGATAGCGGTATCGTGTTCCAATAACATTGCGTTGGGCTCCGCAACTGTTGTTAAAATATTGGGAGCCAATGCCGAGAAGGCCTCCGAAGTACTGCAAATGTGAAGGGTTATACTCCATATCTTCGTGAGGCCATTCTCACTTATCTAAGCCTCCTCGGTTGCGATGAATGTGGGTTACCCATACCTGGGTCAGGGTTGTCTGAAATCTTGGCAGACCTTGGCACGGCCCTAGCTGAACACATGATGATCTGCAAATCTCTCTCCTTTAACAGGTATGAATGGCCGGCTTACTCGCATGATTTTGTGCAGAAAAAAACCGCTTTTGCGACGTGGCAGTACACCACGAGGGATGATCAGTTCTGACTTCAACACCCTAAAAAGGCGTGATAAACTTCAACCATACGGATTTGCATCCACGATATTAATGTCAAGCATTGTATGCATCAATGCCCTATTCACGGCCTTGGACGGAAAGCTATATGCTGTACTTTTATTTCTTTCTACGGCGGATGAAAGTCTTACATGTACAGTGACGTAGGTAGCTTTGAAATCTGACTGGGCAAATTATGACGTCGCCTATGGTTCCAGAGACCAAGGGATGTCGGCAATCTCCAATTCCGCAGCACGTGTGCACCAAATTATACACCTCGGAATCCTCTCCTAAGCTGTTCTATCATTGCTGTCTTCTCGAACGATAATTCGCAAGCAGTGATGCAAAAGCTAAGCGAGGAAATAGCATGTGATAACATACCGAGGCGGTATGGAGGTATAGCATATAGACTAGAGACGATGTTACGGAACGGGACGCAACCCGATTAGGAGTAAGATGTTAAGCGAGGCAGGGAGATTATCATTGCCTTCGGCATAGTCCGTTAATACCTCTCAACCCTTGCTTGCATTCCCGGAAGATGGATTTAACTCACAGTACACTATATTTTGCTAGATAGGGTAACCAGCTCGAATTCGATTCCGATACTCACTTTCCTGGCATAGATCCATCCTCTCTCGTTCTCGTTCTCGGGCACGGTCGCGTTTACATATGACACTACATCGCATAACACCGTAACTTCCGTAAGCGACCGCCCCCACGGTAAATACCACCATGACTAGCGCTTCGAAACGAGCTGTCGAGAGTCGTATGCAGAGACTACCTCACCAGGTAGGTGGGTATAACTAGGTAGGTATACTACCTGGTTAAAAGACGGGGGGGACGCGCCGAGCCACGTCACTACCTTATGTCTCGGTAACTTTTGTTCCTTCCGCGGGCTCCAGCAATTTCCATTGACAATCAATGTTCTCCTTTCGGAACCTGGCTATTATCCTCTCCGCAATCTCCCCGAAGTTGCTCGTCGCTAGCGCGAGGATCGTGGGACCCGCGCCCGAGAGGCACACGCCCAGCAGGCCCTCCTGCGTGCTGGGCGACATGGATTGGACAATCTCCTCTAGGCCCGGGATGAGGGTTTGCCGGTATTGCTGGTGGAGCTTGTCCTGCATGGCCAGGTTGATCAGTTCGGGGTCTGGCGGTGACTGGCCCAGGGCGACGGGGAGCAGGGCGATGCGCTGCATGTTAAACGTCTATCGAGAATGATTTGTCAGACACATATATCTACGCGAGAGAGGACTTTTTCCACAAATTACTCACGACGTCCTGTCTGGGATACTCTTTCGGCAGCACTTCACGCGCCTTTGCCGTGGGCACCTCGAAGTTGGGGATGATAGCCACGGCCTTGATCTCCTTGGCCCACGGGAACTTGATGTGGTGCCCGATTCCATGAGGCGGCTCCGGCGGTCGTTCTCCCGTGTCGAGACCTCCAGCTGGTGAAGGCAGCACTTCACTAAGTGGGATTTCTACGCGAGCAACGTCCTCCGGCGCAAGCGGCTTGAGATAGGTACCCACGAAGCCACCAAAGAGGGCGGCGCCCACATTGTCGGGATGACGTTCTAAGCACCTGTCGTTAGCGCCGTCATCGGTAAGAGGTGAAGAGGAAAACACAAGCAGAATCACGTCATACCTATCATCAGGCAGAAATCAAATAGGCGACTGTCGTCGAGATGGTGAAGGCCGCCAACCTGCTTGCCGAGCATGACACCGGCTACGACAGCCGCTCCGGATGACCCTAGGCCACGACCCAGGGGAATGGGGTTCACGACGTGCACGTGTGTCTCGACGGGAAAGGCACGTTGGTCATGGCACCGGAGCACGTACAATGCCACTCGTGTGATGAGATTCGCGGATGGATCCAACGGCACCTCGCCCGTCTCCTCGCCCTCGCCCTCGTAGGTTACCCTACAGTTCAGTGGGTGTTCTGATGACGTCTTGGACCGGTCGATGGTCACCCGCAGCTCAAGATATATCGACAGGGCCAGACCGATGACATCGAATCCGGGCCCAATGTTAGCGGAGGAACACGGAGTCCGAATGACAAAAGACTCCATGATGAGCAAGGTTTAATTAAGTCGGTACCTCGGTCACAACTCTCGTCTCACAATTGGGACGACTTGGCTAGAGATGTCCAATGAGTAGGTGGGTGTGATTCTTAGTCTTATTCGCGCGGTATCTTTTCTCCAAGCCCGTGATTCGACGCTTCCACGCTTAGAGAGATGGGTGGGATAATGAGCCAACGAGAACGGCCGGACTTTTGAGGACGTAACGTAGGGCTGTACCTTGGAACTTAATGAGTGATTCGATTTTCAGCCCCCGCCCGATTCCGGAGCGTAGCCGCTGTGGATATTCCAGCTGGCTGTGCGGTTTGTGGGGTACCGCTTTGCCTTTTGCCCTAACCGGACATCAAGCAGTGCTGTAATTGGTCCTTGACAAGGCGCACCTACAGTACATATACGGTTGGTACCTGTAGGATGGAAGGAAGGGAGGAAGGATTGAAGGAATAGCGCCCGCCCTTCGAGATGAACCAGCCAAGTTTTCTGTAACGAAGTAGGCTTTATATAGAATTGTTGTTGTAAGAAAATCCGACATCTGGGTCGCAATCCTGCCCAAAGAGCAAGTGATAGGTGTTGATTGCCTATATTTTTGCTGACTACAGTCAGCCATCAACGTCGGTACCAATAACTTATTTATCCTGGTAATACGCAAACAACCTTCAAGTAAGGAGAAGAACGTTACCCAGCATAGGATAAATTTAGTAAGGCCTGAGAAAGATAGAAAGCCAATAGCATCACGACACGGGCCCTCCGCGGTGAATAAAATCCTTTTGATATATTATACATACTGAGGAAATATTCCAGCGAGTGCGTTGAGGGAAGACTACTCAGACAACGGGAGAAATTCACGGATAGTAAGACGATTCTTAATTAAGATGCTGTTTGCGCATGTAAAGGAAGTCGTACGCGATTAGGTGGGACGTTATGACATGAAGCAGTGACACGTATAATAGAGCAAATATCAAAGATACCCCTCTCGGGGCTTCGAAGGGAGACGTATTGATTGACGTAAGTAGCCTATAAACGGGTCATCAAACTCTAGTAGATGGATAGTAATATAGGTTATTTAATAGAGGATAGGAGACCGCGACCATTCTTCCCGTTGGCATATGATGCCGTGCGTCTGGCGTTGGATCGAGTACTTACTTGCTTCCTTACGTAGATTGCTATGTCGTACTATATATAAGTAGGTAGGCGATATCGGGATACATCTACTAGGTAATATACTTAGCACAGTATAGAATGTATGGTTATACACCTTTGCCGACTGAAGTTCTACACATCCGTATCGACAAACACAAAGCAATGCTTATAAGCGGTTGGAGGGGGGCGGGCCTATCTACGCAAGAACTAACATCATGAACCTTCAGTAAAGGTGCGGGTGATTCCCACAAAAGAACTATATATGTCTTCATGGCATATCCAGGCCATGGTATAATCTATGCTATGCTCCGCCATGCCAGATGCGTCTTGCCAATCGCCGATAACATGCTTTCGATCACCGTTCTCACCTCCGCCCGTCCAATACATGCATTGGGTTAAACTACAAAAGGGAGGTCACAATGCCTCATTTCTCATTTATACCTGATAATGAGGTCCCAAATCCCAGACGAAAGAAGTTCGTGGTTACCGTTCGCGTCCCTCGTTTAACCCTAGGAAATGTCCTGATTTCGGTTCTTCCTTCCCGCATCTGTGCAGGGTTTCCCTTTTTGTATTGCCGAGGTCGCCCAGCTTAGCAATATAACAACAGAGAGAAAAACGGCAATTAAACGAAAAGTTAAAAGAGAGAAAGTATGCATTATGGACACGGAGGTACAGAGCCAAGCTCGAGCTTAACGAAACCTCATCTATGTCTTGAAAATGAACCATGTAGTATAATAATCGAGATGTTTATACAAAGTGAGGCAATTTAAGAAACATTGGGTATCATGAAGATTGCAAGAAATGGGCAAAACAATACGATGAAAGTGGGCGGCGAATCATGCCGTGGGGCATTTGTTAATGTATAATAGATTTTACTTCCGCGGGATTGCCGGCTACGATCGTGTAACGGGGGACATCCTAAAACACATATCAGTATTGATGGTCCCCAAGTAGAATGCGGAGCTGATAATCCGTAGCTCACCTTGACGACTACCGCTCCGGCAGAGACCGAGGCACCTCTTCCGATTCGGATACCATGTTGTATGATGGCACCAGCCCCAATAAATACATCCTCATCGATGATGATGTACCCTCCTATCTGGGGACTCTTACTGCCCATCCGCTTCTTGGGATCGGTGAAAGTGGTGGCCCCAAGAAGAGTGACATTCGGGCTAATGATGACATTGTCACCAATGTTGATCTCTACAGGGTCAAGAATTGTGCAGTTCCGGCCGATCATTACGTTGTTACCGATCGTAATGTTATACCCATAATCGCACGTGAATGGCGCCTCCACCACTACCTCTTGTCCGACACGGCCGGCTCTCGTAGTAGAAGAGACCAACTGGGGTGAGAGATTGATAGGTTCTCGAGGGTTCAGAATTTCTCGGAAAAGACGAGACCGCTCTGTTGCCGACACACCAGTATTTGGATTTGTTGAGTTATTGAATCGCCAGCAGGCAGCACTACACCGTTGACGCTCTAAGACCAGCTCTGGGTCAAACGGGTAGTACTCTCGACCTAAAAGCATTTCCTCCTTCTGCGTCCTAGGCTTGTTGTTGTTCGAGGGATACTGCGTGTGTGACAAGGCCAGCTGAGCTGCTAGTTGTGGATCGGTGCTCGGTGGCGGCTGAGGTCCTGAGGCAGCTGGGGGAGTTGGCTCTAATACGTTCATCTGCGGCAATGACCCGGGGCGAGGCGTCTCAGGCCGATTGTTGTCAGGGTCGGTCCGAGTGATATCATGTAGTGGCGGTACTCTCTGATACTCTCGAGGTCGCTCAATGTTTGGCGTCTTCAACTGCTGCATGCTAGGCGTGATGGCGCTTATTGGAGTTGGAAACATATTCGCGGCACTTGAATATGCTGAGAAGGCCGACCCCTTATTATCCGGGCTCATCACGGAGCTGACGACGGAAGCTGTTGGAATAGTCGAGGCCGTAGGCCGATCATCGTCTGTCAAGACGGACCGTGCCTGCGAAGTTTCTAGCCGAAGATAAGGGCCACGATATGATGAGACCGAGTCTCGTTTGGGAGCAGGAGCGGGAGCAGGTGGAGGGTTCGGATAAGTACTGGGCTGCGGCATTCCGTAAGCGCCTGGTGGAACATAACTAGGATCCTTGGACTCGAGTGGAACGGCCACAGGTTTATTTTCCATCCTTGGTGGTCCTCGCGAGTTGGGATATCCATAACAGACAAATCCGCCACGAACACAGTTGGTGCCTGGTCATAGTTAGCAAAATATGCTTCTTGGCTTGACAATTCGATATGATGGGAACACACATTCCGGTTTCGACTCATCACACTTCTTCTTACGCTTTCGACACGTTAAACAACCTTTAGAGAGGTTAGCAACTACTATATAGCCCCTTGTATCAGATTATAACGATATATACTTGCCAGTCTTTGTCCTGTTACTAAAGTTCCGCTTCCGTTTCTTGGGGTCAGATTGAATGACTGGGTCCCTCGACTGATCCTGCGAATAGGCGCCACTATAAAGCATAGAACTCTCATCACCGTCGGGACTCGTAGCGGAATAATCATGCCCCGACTCTGCATGGCTGGCGGCCCTCCGAACGGTATCTCCGGTTTGCTCATCAGTCTGCATAGGACCAGACCCTGCGGGGTCCCTCGACTCATATAAATTTCGATCATCACGAGATTGTTGCTGCGAGTACCATGATTCGCCTTGCTCCCTTTGGTCCTCCCCATAATGCCTATAGTCTCGCTCTCGTGACGAAATCTCATATGTCCCTCGCGGTTCCGCCTGAGACCGTTGCTCCTGATCCTGGGCGTTCGTTACTTCACGTGGTCGTTCAACCGAAAGCGATCGCTTGCGCTTATGTGTTCCTTCAATCTCAGGATAACTTCTAGACTGGTAATGAGACCGCTCTAGGCTAGAGGCGGAGCCCGGTTCCCCCCTGCGTGACGGAAGCATCTCCAGAGTTTGCTTCCTGACTAGTGACTTGAATAGCAGAGCGATCTTCTGAACCAACATGTCTTGTTACAGGACTCCCGCTTGCTCCGTCTGAGGTCTTAGAATCACCTCCATTCAAGGCCGTGAAAGTCGCCATAGTTCGTCCAATAATGTCGTCGTCCCAGAGCCCTCGAGTTAAGTGCATGAAAGCTCAACCGTTGGTGAAAACCTCGAAGGTCGGTTGAACCCTGTTGATAAAAATACCCCAAGAAACCTTTCACAAGGCATTCGAGACGCGGCTGACCAGCGGTGTGTGCTGCGCAGCTTCTGTGCAGGACGATGCAGCCTGCGCACAAGATGTTTCGGGTTGCTGAAGTTACAGTAGCCAGCTAAATTAATCAGTGCCAAACAATTCCAAAATGATGGAGGCCGCCTCCACGATGATGTGAAGGATGAGCTTTGATTAAACGCTGAGAGGGGAAATGAAAAGACGACGTTAGTCGAGATAGAAATATGGGGGCCAGGATGAAAGCGCGCGCGCGGATGGAACAATAGTGAATGAATGCTGCAGGTAGAAATCTCACCCGTGGCAAGCGGGATGCGCGGGGGATTATCAGAAAGGCGGGAGTGAGCGAACCGCACCCCTTCTCAATCACCCGCGTAATACGACGTGGGTATGCCAGGCTGGGGCTGGCTGGTGTGCGTGGGCTGGCGATGTACCTGGCAGACGCAGTACGGTACGATGCAGCGAATTGTTGCGGTGTGGTATAGTTGGTGGTGTAAGCACGCGCGACGCTTGCGCCCAACAATTTGTCCCGACTATGATTACTTCGCCTGGCTAGGTGACGAACGAGACGACCGGGGGGGGGAGGGGGGTCGACAGGATAGGTAGTTGTATCGGAGCGCGCCCACACAGCCGGAAATACAACTAGCCAAATAGGTCGCTAGAGAGGTGGTCTCCTCGTGTGGCCCAGCCCACGATGCGACTCAAAAAGGCGACGACAGGAACCAACAAAAGATGGGTGGGTGGGTTGGAGTAGATCTTACTGCGCTCGGCAGGGTGGCGAGTAATGGATGGGGTGATGGCGAACTACGTTGAACAAGAAGGGACAAACTCGCGCTTGGGATTTGACGCGCGATTAACTGAGGGCTGGCAGCGTCTGTTGAAGCGAACAGTGTGCCCGACCAAGGCAGGCAGACCCGTTACCCGTTCTCCGTTCTCCGCTCAGGGACAAGATCCCGGGTTGACAGATATAGCACAGTACAATACTCTGTACAGCTGAAAATGACTCCAAGCTGACGGGGTCTCGTCACAAGATCCGCGTCGCTCGGTCTTCGCGAAAAGACGGGAGAATGAATACCAAAGAAGAAGCAGAAAAGATCGATGAAGGAGTGTTGGCAGCGATTTGGCGACAAGAAGAAGCAGCAGCGGCGGCGGCGGCGGCGGCAGCTAAGTGAGAAGAGTATATGCGTACGTGTGTGTGCAAGTACCTACACACACAGCACAGTTTAGTAGGAGGTATAATAGTGCAAGAGAGCGACAGACGAGAGAGGCCGGAGATACAAGGCCGTCAGCAAGACCAACGGCCGCGGGAGCAGTGCTGCAGGGCGGGAGCCGGTACAAGGTAGGTAGGTATTGAGACCAAGAAGGAGCCAAGCAAGAGAGAAAATAGGAACCCAACCAACACTGGCGCAGGGCTGCATGCAAATAATAAGAAAATAAAATAAAATCAACGCACGCAGATATGACCAAGACAAATAATCCCTAGACGACATCCACCAAGAAACTACACTAACAAGTTGGGTGCCTCGGCGGACGCCCTTCAATACTATTGTACCGAATGAGATCGACAGACCCTGGCCAGCCCAAGCCAGATCAAGGTCCAATTACGGGCGGCATGG
>NQIM01000628.1:0-19031 GCA_003426235.1 Xylaria polymorpha
TCTCAGACTAGGTAACTAACACCCCCCCTCTCCAGTAATCCAAGCCCCGCAACCCCGACACCCTAGAGCCAAAGGGGCACTACTTCGTGCTCTTCGACACGCACGAGTCGGCGGCCGCGTACAAGGACCGGCTGGAGCAGCTGTGGGGGCTGGGCAAGGCGTACGTGCCCGGTGCGCACCACGGGCGGTGGCACACGATGCAGCAGCCCCTGCCGCGCGGTCTGCGGCGGACCGAGGCCGGCGAGGACGTGGCGTCGCTCGTGCGGTCCTTCACGCTGGTGCCGCCGGGGCAGCGGCTGCAGGTGCAGCTGTCGCGCGTGAGCCCGGCCCGCATCGCCGAGCTGTATGTCCAGGGCGGCTTCGTCGACCGCCTGGCCGCGCGCGCCGGGTCCGAGTTCCTGGTCCTCGTCCGCGTCGACGGCGGCCGCCTGACGCTCGACGACCTCCGCCGCGCCATCGAGGATGACGGCCTCCGCCGCAATCTCGCCTGGCGCATCACCGACATCGACGGCGGCATTCTGCCCTTCGGGAAGAGCATCCTGAAGGGGAAGGGCCAGGCGCAGATGGCTGGTTCGAAGGGGTCCTCTGTCGACAAGCCTTGGGCGCAGGGCTTAAAAGACGAAGAGAGCGATGATAAGGACGGTGATGGTCCCGGGAAGAACACGGTCAATGCTATATACGAGGCGGAAGAGAGTAATGAGAGGCACAGACAGTATCCTCGGTTCATCATCGCCTTTGTGGACCAAGCAGAAGCCTACCGCTTTGTACAGAACTGGCATCGCCGCGAGCTGACGTTGCAGATGGGCGGTGGAGGGAAGAAGCAGCCTTCGTGGGAAGAAAGTAAGATAATCAATGCGACGGTTCTATGGTGAGGCGGAGACGGCCTATGTAGATAGTTTCATGAGTGTATGCCATGAAGAGGCCACTCAACCTGTTACAAAATCTAACTCAAGAATCAGCATGCAGTTGGTACTCACGGTGTACCGCACGTAGTAGAAATAAATATCCCACGTGGAACTGTTTAGGTACTGAGAAATAAAGTGTATTAAAGGCCCATATCAACCAAACTCCGACAGACGATAATTTTGCCCCATGCTTCCCGAAGGGAGGGCAATGTGCGGTTCTTTCATGCTTCTGGGAATATCTATCGCGAAGCACGCTCCTTTCTGGCCAAATCCCCCAAAACGACGAGATTGCTTCCTCTGATTGATGATACAGACAGCACCGTCCGAAATTCGAGAGCTCCTCCTTGTGTGCGGTGCGCTCTCGCTCTCCATAGCCCATGCCCTGGATCTATTGTTCGACGCTCAAAGAGACACATGATATCAACCCTTAGTTCCTCCACTCCGCATTTGATGAAGCTATACCAACAAGCTCAACGGGCGTTGAAGCGGCAGGGTGCCCTGTAATTCTGCTTCAGACTTCCACCTCTTTCTGGTCACCACATCTTCATCTCCTCTAGACATTGTACTTCATCCTCTCCAAACATGATATTTCTCTAACAGCATTTGCCACCAGATTCCGTCGCTGCGCGACCGACGGGGACGTTAGAAGACGACGGATCTGTCTTCGCAGTATCGATGATCCGCTTCTTAATGTCTGCCGCTAGGCTGTAGAATGCCTTGTCGATGTTGATGTTGCTCTTGGCCGAGACCTCGAGGAATGGAATACCTAGCTCGTTTGCCAGGGCTTCGCCTTGCTCTGTAGATACTACACGCTTCTCTTCCCAGTCGCACTTGTTGCCGATTAAAATCTTGTTGACACCCTCGGTGGCGTGTTGCTCTACGTTGGCGAACCATGTTCGGATATCTATGCGGAAGCCTGTGTTAGCCGGTATGGAGCATTCATTGACGAAGGGGATCCCATTGCTCGGAGAACTGGGCATATCCCAGGCGCATAATTCGTGTACAACACACCGAAGGTTTCAGGGAAAGCCTTATGCGGGATAGGGAACGCGTAGAGGGCGTGGCTTACTCTCAAATGATCTTTGGTCGGTGACGTCGTAAACGAGGAGAATGCCCATGGCGCCGCGGTAGTAGGCTGTGGTGATGGTTCGGAATCGTTCCTGGCCAGCAGTATCCCATATCTGCAACTTCACACGCTTGCCATCCAGTTCAATGGTCCGGATCTTGAAGTCGATACCGATGGTCGTAATGAAAGAGGGCGTGAAAGAATCCTCGCTAAACCGTAGGAGGCAGCATGATTTGCCCACGCCCGAGTCGCCGATCAGCAGGAGCTTAATCTATGCACGGCAGTCCCCGATCAGTCATGTTCTTCATTCAATACCAATCACGATTCTAATTCCTGTCCGCCAGGTCTGCAGTTGAGGTATCTCGGGGTGAAGCGAGAGGGCGTGCTAAGGGGTGATCGTTTGATGCTCTCGAAGGGGAATGATGGACCTACTAAGAAATCATAGTTACGATTCCCCGACATGGTGAAGAGGACAGGAGGCTCGTCTGACGGGCAGGAGATGGATGGGGTGGTAAGTAGGTAGGTAGCGGCAACGGTGTCGGGTTGTCGGGTTGGGTTGGTGGTTAAACGAGACCAGCGACACGCAGCGCTGAGTGATGAGTGGTCGTGAGTGGTCGAGGTCGAATTGACGTTGACGTTGGCGTTGGTATTCGGGACGATGGTGGCGGACCAGGCAGGACGGCACAGGACAGGGCTAGGACGAGACAGGGGAGGATGAGGGCCGTGTGTCGTCGGTTGCAAGTTGTAACCTGTCTATCCTATCAGTCAGATGCGGCGGGTTCGGTGGCAGAAGCAGCAGTGCTAGGTACTAGTAGGTAGGGAGGAGTAGGTACTGTACATGCAGGCTCAGCCTTGGCGCAGCTGGATCGTCTAACTGGCTTAGTACTAACTAGATGGATAGACTACCTACGTGTACGGAGTAGCACTGCGGTCGGTATCTATGACGAGCGGCCGGGGGTTTGTTTTAGGTATCGGAATATGGTAATCCCCCTGGTAAACTGTGTCTAAGATACCTAAGTTAAGTAGGTAGTTGGCGTAGGTATTCGAAAATCTGATGCCAATTGCTTGGGTTGGATAGAAAGCGTGTGGCAACAATGGGAGACGGGAATAGATTGAGGAAAAGACGGAACCTTACGATGTTTGTTATTCGAGTTTATGTACATTATGTAGAATTAGAACTCACATGTCCGTCCAAAAGGAATAGGTACCTAGACCTACCTATTTAGGTCGATACCTACCTACAATTGTAGCCTAGAGGCGGCTGTTGGGTGCCTTTTTTACTGCTCCCCAACCCTTTTTAGTCCCTTAAGCTCAACAACCATCAGAACGCCACTTAGCCAATTCCTTTACCTAGCCATATCTACCTACCTACTGTAGTCTTAGTCTAGCAGCGCAAACCAGTGTTATAATAAGGCTGCCTAATAGGTGCTCATGTAAAGGTACCGCCTTCTATCTAACCTTAGGTACCTAGTTGGGACAGAATCGCCTCCTGGGGGCTAAAAATGCAGTGCACTGGAGACAACCCAGGCACAATTATCATAGGTAGGTAGTGTGCCCCCATGTCACTCGCGCTTCAAATAGTTTCTCTATTGACTGCCTACATACATGCAACCTCATGTCTTGTTGAGGTAGGTATAACAGACCTCCGAGTAGCAGTGAGCAGGGTGTGATCGTTGCTCATTCTCCCATGGTATCTTGCCATTAGGTTGGCTTAAGCGATACGCCAAGTATTGTTCCTAAAACTCTTGAAAGTGAAAAACTTTACACAAACGCCCGTAGCTTAACCCGGTTTCTCATCATCCCACGCGCTTTTGGTACTTTCAAAGGCTTCAGTGAACTTGAACGTGGACTCCGGATTTACCCTTGCCTAACCAACGTCATCATATGAGACAAGGGGAGAAAAGGTCTTATTATCACCCTCTCTAGGTAAAGGAAATCATAGTCATGTGGCGCACTGATTTGATATCGACAGTGGCGCGACAAAGAAAGACAAACGGCTAAGATATAGCCGTGTCCTGGCGAAGCTCGCTCCAAGCCGTCGCAAAGCCTTACCTTCATAAATCAGCTATGAAGGCTATCGACGAATAATCTCGATTCTACACATACTCAATAGAAGCGTTACATCCATGTGAAAGAGACAAAGACGTTACACAGAGGGGATAAGTGTTTCTATCTTAGCCAATATAGGAGATCCTTGATAGTAACGAGCCAGCCTATATAATATTTTAGTTAGATATCCCATGGCGACACTTTTATGCTCCCCTCATGTTGAGCATCGTGATGCTAGATGCACGCCTTACATCGATTATGTAGGATCAAGACTTCCGATTGTCCTTGTGACTAGCACGTCCAAACTCTTACATATCTACACATTACCATTGAATGACACCATGCTAGCCGCACTTTACCTCAAGGCATTCTTGATGAGACTTACGTTCATGATCAGCCCTCAAGGCCCCCTCATACCGCGTGGGAATGAGATGGTAAGCGAACTCTCATTCCGCAGGCTCGGCTCACCCTGTCTTTAGTCAGGTGGCTGAAGAGCCACAATTATGTAAGTACTATTTATGCAGAGGGAAACGGTCCTCAAAACGGTCCCGGAGTTTTCCTATAACTATCTCCGTTCTTTACAGTAATTGAGAGGCTCAATCTGTCACCCAAGCCGACGACCGCGATGTGTATCATCGTCACAACCGAAAAACAACTATAACCATTCACGGAATGGCGGTAGACATGTCGGCGCTGTCTCGGATGCAGATAGAGACTTTTTTTGAGAGAAACGCTCCTATCACGCAGAAGCAATGCGATGACAAAGCTAAAAGCATATCAGGCAACTCCGTCACTCCAACCGCTTGCCAGGGCGGAACCAGCTACACAGTCGACGCGGGGCAAGTCATCGTCCAGTTCCGTAGTCCAAACTCCCCGCTGGATATGAGCTTTATGAATAGCATCGAACAAGCCTACCCAGGCTTCACGCCACGGCATAAGGACTGTGGTTCGTTTCATAATCTCCAGGTCTACACGATGAACAATGTTGGGGGCCTCTCCATGTATCTCGCCCGAGGCCACTTGCAAAGGAACAACTACGAGCTCCTGCGAAACACCATCGACAGCTACGCAAGGTTTGTGAACACCAACGCGCCAGCCGCCCTCTTCCTCTTTGGCTCTGTTCTTCCAACACAGAGAAACATGCCTACAGCTAACTCGACTGGGGTAGATTCTTCGCCTCGGCGTATCATAACACGCCTAGGTCGATGAGCGGACCAGATCGCGGGCAACTTTTACAACACTACTCATCGCAACTCCAACGGCTGCGCAAGGGGCTACCCGATCGCTTTCACGCGACGCTAGACACCTTGATCTCCCAACTCCCGAGCATCTGTGACGAGAATTGGCCATTGGTGCCCAACCACACCGACCTCCTCGAGAACAACATCCACGTGGATCCGGACACGGGTGCCATCGTGGGCATCTGTGACTGGAGGGACGCCGAGGTCAGTCCCTTTGGCATGTCCCTGGCGGGGCTCGAGACTATGCTTGGGGTCCGGACGATGAATGAGCACGGTTGGACCTACTTCCCCAATCACCGTGAGCTCCGAGAGCAGTTCTGGACCACATTCTACCATTGCCTGGGAGCGACGTCTAAAGCGCAGCAGCAGTGCATCGAGGTTGCAAGGCTGACTGGCCTCTTCCTAGAGAATGGTTTCGCGCAGGACGAACATGGGGATATAAACCCGGCCACTGAAGCGAGCTTAAACTTACGTTACCTTGGTGCTGTTGTTCTCGTCTTATATCTCGAATCATGATACTGTAGTTCGTATTAGTATAGACGATATTCTAATACGGTCGTACAGGTCCGTATTCGAAAGTAGCTGTTTATCTTCCTCGGGTAATCAACGTAATCCTAAGATCTCGTCCATGCCTCTATGCTTATAAAAAGTTAATGGCAAATAAGGACACAAAGAAACAATAGTTAGGATAGTTAAACTACTGTACATTGGCTCTGCTCACCTACCCGACTAAGATCGACTTCCTAGGAAGTCGGTTGCAAGCACCCAAACCGTTATATCGGGAAACTTCACTGTAGCTACTCTCCGTTTATAATAGGTTGGAGTAGTGCACATAGACTTGTGCAGAAGCGAGCCAGCTCAGGCTCACCTGAGGCTCGGTTTAGCCCATTTAGGATATCGGTATCGTGGTAAAACCATATGAGATAGCTACCTAACTTACAATAGGTCGGCGACCGAAACCGAACACGTTTTCAGCCCTCAAGGCTACTAAGCGGAGGTTAAGGCTACTACTAATAGGCCGAGGGTATCGAGCCACTTAGGTCAGGTATTGGACTTCTCCGGTCATTTATTTCCCCAAGCCGCACGCAGCCTCCCCAGCAAGAATTTACAGCAAATTACGAGACAGGTCGCTATCACGTGGACACGGCACATGGTACGGTCGAGGCGAATGCGACAGCGCTCGGGACCCCAGCTACCAGCTGAAGTCTTCCGACCCGGTGGGCGATTCCGACCAACGGGCCAATACGTCTCGAAGAGGAAGCTCGCTCTGCAGATCTAAGAGACCCCGAAAATCTAGCCCGACCTACCTAGGTATCCTGAGCCAATCGACGTCACATTCGCATCTCAGCTGGCTGGCTGACCTACTATCTATCTCGGCCCTGTAATGCTTGGTTATCCCACCTCCCGCTCGGGGATTAGCGACGATAAAAAGAAACATGGATGGGGGCGGCACTCGCCTCTCTCTATACAAAAGAGATGAATTCCCCGGCTGTCGTTGGCGATACCGGTAGTTGATACTCAATACCTCAGTACGAAGTTTAATAAGGAATAAGGTGTCTCGGTTGTGAATCGTGAATATGTTACGACAGGCTGTGCTAGCTGAGGCCGCTTTGGCCGTCGGCTCGACCATGGCCGCGTCCGTTACTTGTCCGAGTGACATGCCGTTCAGTTGCTCCAACACGACGGCTGTGGGCGACCTTTGCTGCTTCAATGCGCCGGGAGGCGATATCCTGCTGACGCAATTCTGGGACACGGCCCCCTCCACAGGTCCGGCAGATTCATGGACGCTTCACGGACTATGGTATGTTAACAACATTACGCCGCGCTACCCTCAACTCTCGCCATCGAGACATGATCTCGGCTAACATCGCCACAGGCCCGATAACTGCGATGGGACGTATGAGCAGTACTGCGACCAGAACCGGCAGTACACGAACATCAGCGCGATCATAGCGGCGAAGGCGCCGTCCACGCTGGAGACGATGCAGACGTTCTGGAAGGACTACCAGGGCGACGACGAGTCGTTCTGGGAGCACGAGTGGGGTAAGCACGGCACATGCATCAGCACGCTGGAGCCGGAGTGCTACGCCGCCGTCGACAACTACCAGCCGACGGACGAGGTGGCTGATTACTTCACGCGCGCCGTGAGCCTGTTCAAGACGCTGCCTACATACGACTGGCTGGCCGCCGCGGGCATCGTGCCGTCAACGACACAGACGTACACGCTCGCCGCCATCCAAGCGGTGCTAACAGCGCACCACGGCCACAGCGCCGTCATCCGGTGCAGTGGAAACCAGCTTAACGAGCTGTGGTACCACTACCACGTGAAGGGCTCGGTACAGAGCGGTACATTTCAGGCCGTGGACCCCGTTGGGTCGGGATCGAACTGCCCCTCCACCGGAATTCGTTATCTACCCAAGTACGCCACGCCCCCCACGACGACGACAACGACGAAAACAAGCCCCCCCACGTCCGTCCCGACCGGTACGCCTGGCGCGCTTTCAGGGAAGGGCTACGTCGAGGTACAACCCGACGGTTTCATGATCAGCTCTGGGAACTGGTATCGCGCGAGCGGGACCCCGGCGACGTACACGGCGACCCCGAACAGCGACAGCAAGACCTTCACGCTGAAGACGAGCAAGGGCCCGTGTCAGGTGCTGGGTGATGCGTCGTTGAGCTGTGCGACCAACCTCACGGCGAGTAGCTTCGGTTACGACGGCGCGCATCTCACCTATGCCGGTGCCGCGACCTTCTATGCTGCCTCGACGCCCAGCGGCCAAGATAAGGGTGTTGTTTTCACGGCACAGCGGGCTGTGTTGTTACAGATGTATTGGCAGCCGTTGTAAGCGATGGCGACGGGGTCGGTATGGGTGCCGTAGAAATGAGCCAGATTAGAAGCCTACCGGCTAATTTATAATCATATGACTTATGGGCTATCATGGAAATAGCAATACAAGTATATACGTTTTGCTGTCCATGCTTGATAGCTAGGCCAATATAATCCACACGACTCAATCAGACATAAACGATCATTTGAAAGCACACTGCGAACGATTAAGCTCTGTTCGATATTTGAGAGCTGTAGCATCTGAGAAAAGCTTGTATATGATAGATAGACAAGCTGCCCTTGACGAACAAAATTGTACTTGGGACTCTGGTGTTGGTAATATCGATGGGTGATGAGTACTTAATACGTACAAGGAAGCCAGTATCCAGCACAACACACGTTTCTTGTATTCCCTTTGCAACGACGAGAAAGATAAGAATAAGACCCGTCGTCAATGCGAAATAACAGGCCACATAGCTAAGGATTGCTCTAGTGCACCCCGCGACAAAAGAAAATACCATCATTGCGATCAGGTTGGTCATCGAGCCAGAGGTTGCCCGACAGCAAGTAGTGACAAGCTATGTTACCAAACTGGGTCACACCAAGTTATCATGTCCGAGACGCGATGAGCAAGTTGTTGATATCGTCTATCGTAGATTAACCATCTTTAGCTGTTTATATAACTTTAGTTGGTGTGCCGTTTCCCTTATGAGCTGGATACAACCTTCCATTCCCAACATCATCTATATTATAAGTTGTAAGTCGACCATTCCGCTCGCTCATTCCCTGTTGTTTTGCATTCAATGCGCGGTACTCCATTCCATGCGTAATAGGTAAATGGTACTCATGTATGGCGCCATGTCATGTTGCTAAGTCCAGTTACTTTATAGTACTTTACAACATCCGCTCGCCAAGTTTTCGACCGCTTGTTCGACGTGTCTGTTACCCGGTTGAACCTCCTGTACCGCTGATAGGCTCGCAGGAACAAGCATAAGCGAGTAGAAATCGTAGTTGTATTTCTTAAGTGTATCTGCAGACGCAGTCATAGACAGCGTCAGAGACCTAACAGCTGCCCCTTCCCCAAAATTCAACATCGTCCGCGTTGTTGAGTCGTCATAATTACATAAAGAGAATCTCTCACCGTCCTCCCAATGTCCCAGCCCCGGCGCAGTATCGCATCAATCAAAACTCAGCCTAACATTGACATTCTCACCAACACTGTATCTAAGGACCTCCTTAGTTGCCACGACCGCATATGCCGGACGATCCAGTGCTGCTTGTGAAAACGGCTAGTCGATTGATCGAAACAACCTAGATGGACTTCCCTTCGGCTATTACGTTCTTCCCAAAGGTAGGGGGGTAGTCCTGTGTTAGCTGCTTTTATAAAAACAAAGCTGGGTGCGGTGATGTCCTTATGTTGATATAGTTCAGACCTATCGCTCATTCGGCACAGTTGAGATGGATATAGCTAGCAAGGAAACAGCTCCTCAAAGAGGGAATGTTAAATCTTTGCAGCTGCTATTAACGTGACGCGGATAAAGGTATGCATTGCATCCAATTTATTAAACCGTTGTATCGCTTAGAAATGTACGAAGCAGAAGAATGTGGAGAGAAGGATCGTCACCAGTGGGCACCATTAAGTATAGCAGGGCATGCAGAAATAAGTACTGTAAGTAATAGTATACTACGTATATACGAAGTAGTTGGCTATACTTCCATGTTTGTAGCTTTGCTTATAGGGATCTTCGGCCTAAGTAAGACGGGGGCTAACTAACTATTTAAGCCACTTTGCATAAGCCCACCGAATTCGATCGAGAGCCCGCTGCTGATATTGGACGCCTCTGAGATTAGCAACGTCATCTAGATCCTCCAAAAAGTCCTTCTCGATGTCTGCAGGGATGATTTTGGGGGCGAGTCGGCGTAAAACGTGGACTTCGGCTATGAGAAGGCCGTGGTCTTTGTATGGGAGAACATTGGTTTGCGTTGGCGCGGCCCCCGAAAAGACACGATCAATGTTTCGAAGGACACGCACACATCTGCCTGCTTTACGCCTCTCGGCATATCCTCTACGCCCACCGAAGACGCCGAGAAGATATCGCGCTACTCCAACAGAAACGAATATGCCGGGAGTGAGGCCGACAAAGCCGAAAACCAGCTCTTGACTCCTCAATAAGGCGTCTATACCGCTCATCGCAACCTCAACGTCGACCTTCGTCTTTTGGACCTGGATGAGCAAAGTACGGACTAGATCGCCACGCACAGTACCCATTAAGGGGCTTCTAAGGTCTTTTTCGTAGGCGCGAAGAATCGGTGTCACATCTCCCTCTCGGACCTTAGCCCGGATTTCAGCAACTTGTGTCTCCGAGATTGATAGACCACCAGTTGCAGTAGTAGACTTGTCAACAGCAAAGTCTACCACCATACGTTCCAAGCTCTCTCGGTCTGCTCTAAGACTATCCCGGCTCATGATAGCAATCTCACTATTGGCATCATGGCGAATAGTTCCTATGACTTTTATCATTGGTTCGATAATCCAATTGAACCAAAAGTCGCGGATAGTGGAGCCCAAGTCTTGGACCCAATCCAGAATCTCCTTTCTCCTATTGACAAATATCCGTAGAATTGTGGTTGAAGAGAGTAGAAGGGCAGTAGCAGGAAGCCAATACCTAACCAGACGAGAAGGCCGTCCATTCTTTGTCACAAGTTTCCTTGCCGTTGTGACGGTCGAGAGTAGCTGCTCATGTAATAACGCATGTAGTCGCTTAGCAACAACAACCGGCCGGTTATAGTCGTCTTCCTCCGCTTGGATAGATAGCGCATCCTCTGCCACAGCAGCAAAGACCTTATCTTCCATTTGGTTAGTGTTAAGTTCCAAGTCTAGAACGTCACGGAGCATCATGTCCATGAGCGCCACGCTTCTTTCAACTACACCCTTCCATTCCTGACTATTCGGCAGAGAAAGCTCGCTATCACTTCTCCCATCATCAGCCCCAATACCACCAAACGCGAATCCCTCGTCTATAAGAACGCCGAGACCGCTGGCTGTCATTTCCCGCAATTTTTTGAGTCTCGCTTGTTTCCTTCGCGCTTCAGCGCGACATAGCGCTACGGGTGACATCATTCGTCGCGGGACATCGGCAAGAGACTTTTCAAGAATAGTTGACTGAACAATGGCATAAAACCGTCGCCATTGTGGTGCCAAGCTAGGTGCAGCGGCATTGGTATGTGCTACTTCCGACTCGGCAATTACAACACTGCCGCTGGTGTAACGCCGTAGTCGAGATTTGCTATCTTCATAAACCTCTGAAAACCACACCCAAAGTTTAGCAGGGCTGATTTGAATCATATAAAGAGTGGTAGATAGTGGCGACGACAAAACATCATCCCAGTACCATATGTGGTCACTTAAAGGCACAATTTGGTCCAAAAGCATGTCCACGATAACACCATAAGTTTGGACGGCGGCCTTGCTGACCAGCAGCCACTCGAGATCTGATTCATGCTGACTTAGCTGTAGCTCCTCACGGGGCTGATCTGATAGTAGATTGGACTGCGTGAGGAGGAGCTGAAGCTGCGAAGGCGGAAGAACAGCTCGTGACCCGGTGGTAGCTGACAATGCCTTTATGATTCTTAACAAATCTTTGACGCGGGGTGTGTGTAGTACTGTGTTTAGCTCTGCGGCGACCTCGTTTGTAGGATGGGCGTGGGGACTTGTTATAGTTGCATAGATGATGCCATCTAAGTGAGCGTCCAATCGCCGAACTTGACTTGAGAAAACGTCAGGCATGGGGGTGAGGGGGGGGTAAGGGTAAGGGTAAGTAAGGGTGAGGCTATGTGTAAGGTAGTGTGTACTGAACTCGACTTACTCGGCTAACACCGACATGTCGGTATCTAATTAAGTAAAATAAAAAATTTCATATGGGACGATACTCAAACCTAAGCATATGTGCAGGTTGTCATCCCCCTTGTTCTAATCATGCCACGTTTAGGGAGAGCCGCAAATGCTTCATCGGAACGTAGTGTAAAAGGGTTGACCAGGAGGCTGGTACGGTACCCGAGCTGACCAAGTTGAGGCCTGAAGGTAAAATTGGCAGCTATCGATGAACCAGACAGAATGCGATATGGCGCTAGACGGCGTTGCTCTTCCCGGTGCAGGGCTCTTCCACAAGTGGAACATGCGTTGACAATCGTTCGATGTTTACTTACTCAGGTAGGTACTTTTCGGAACCTAGGAAAAATAAAGTAAGTTGCTACATACTACTGGACAAAATAGGTATGAGGTCATGCGAAGCTAATTGGGAGCTATGGCCATGGATTGATTGTGTTTGTGGTGGCTAGCATTGGCGGACAGCTTGTCACAGCTGGCGAGGGAAGAGACGGATGTACGTCGGGGATGTCAGGGCGGGAGTTGCCGTAGATGAACCGGCTTCCAATCTACCGGTACCTAGGTACCTACAGTAACGCATAGGCGGACCTTGTTGGGGGGCTCGGTATATGGTTTGTCCTGGCCCCGTAAGGTTGTTTGCCACAGTACCTCTCGTAGCGCAAAAGGTGCCACTAAATTCCATATTCACTGATGGGAATCCGAATACGAACGCGATTAGATTCCCCATAACAAGCGGCTGCCCCACGCTCTAAACAACGGAATGTCCAAACTCCAGTGGTCTCATTGTGGCAGCATCTCTGCTGATTGGCCCTTCATTCCATCCCAGCTAGGGCAGTCCCAGGGACCTGCATAGCAAATCTCCTAATCGCCTCCTTATCACGCCTCTGCTTGTCTGCTTGACCGGTATCCTTTAAAGAATCATAAAAAGCTGCCTTCTTGGATCCCATATTCTCTCCTCTCCTGCAGGATCCAAGCAGCTAATCACCCTCTCCTCTTGGTGTATCTCATCCATCATCTGGTCAATCAAAGCTGAAGAGACACCATGGCAACCTTGTAAGACACTCTGCGCACGCGCCCTTTCTCGATTGATCGATCCCCAGCTTCGCTATTCTTGAGCTGTATGAGCTTTGTCTGACTTTGACGTGTCTTCACAGTAATTCGACCATCATAGGCGCCTTTAGCCAACCCGATACCTTCTCCAGCGTCTTCGAAGAAGTCACCAAGTACAATGTCCAGCTCAATATCGTCGAGCGCCTCTGGGCTGTTAGTTCGGTCTCCCGCGACTGCTGATACAATTGCTGAACAATCGATATAGGCCTGGTATCTGTGGATGCAAAACGACACACTCGCTACCGGCATCATGAGTTTCGTCTTACACGAGGTCGTCTACTTCGGCAGATGTCTTCCCTGGATGATCATTGACCGAATGCCTTATTTCAACAAGTTCAAGATCCAGAACGTGCGTTTGACCACACCGAGTTCAATAAAAGATCAATGGAGTTCGATTGGCTAACTCGTAGCTTATAGCAAAAAATACCAACATTCAAGGAACAATGGGAATGCGCTAGCCTTGTTCTCCTCAGTCACTTCACCGTCGAACTTCCGCAGATCTGGCTCTTCCATCCTATTGCGACCTACTTCGGCATGGATTTCGGCGTCCCCTTCCCTTCCCTCGGCAAGATGGCCTTCCAGATCGCTGTTTTCTTCGTTATGGAGGATGCTTGGCATTACTGGTTCCACCGGGCTCTGCACTACGGTCCTCTCTACAAGATGATCCACAAGCTTCACCATACCTACTCTGCACCTTTCGGTTTGGCTGCTGAATACGCCTCGCCCATCGAGGTCATGCTCCTAGCCCTTGGATCGATCGGACCTCCTATCCTCTGGGCTTCCTTTACTGGCGAACTGCATCTATTCACCATGTATATATGGATTGTTGCCCGACTATTCCAGGCCATTGATGCTCACAGCGGTTATGATTTCCCCTGGAGCTTGCGACACTTCCTCCCATTCTGGGCTGGAGCTGACCATCACGATATCCACCACGAACGTTTCATCGGCAACTACGCTTCGAGCTTCCGCTGGTGGGACTACATGCTAGACACCGAGTCCGGCCCCGAGGCTGCTAAGCGCCGCCGGGAGAGGAAGCTGAAGGCCATGAAGAGCAAGAAGGCCGAATAAACAGCCGGCGTCGTTCCAGAACTGTATATGGCCACAGGACTATCAACCCGTTTTTATTTTCAAAAAGTATGTGGCCATAGACAGCATCCATGAGCCGCCTCGACTAGCAGTGCAAGACATAATTGCTGAAGCGGCATCAACTGGATATACCGAGATTATAGACCTTGTCAGGCTTATAACAGTGCATACATTACACTACGGGACTAGTAATCAATCACTGGGGCAAGCCAAGTTTTGCCCCTATTAACGACGATAAGATATGAAAACCTATATAGACTAATTCGAAGATCAAGCGCTTAATAAATATAATATTACAAACCTAAATTACCAGAATCCATTTTCTATATAACTCAAACTTAGAACAGAAACTCTCAAACTGTTTACAGGGTGCCTGTAGTTAGCGGTGTACATTTGAGGGGTAGGTAATAGGATACGATGACCTAGTTAATGTTTAGATATGCCTACAATATATTATCGAAACTGTGATATCTCCTTGCCTACATTGACTGGACACTCCCTTATAGCTAGGTAGATATGTTGCTCTTGGGTTGCTCTTACTTAGTAGACGGACTACCGAACACAAAACTAAAGTGTCACAAGGCACATGTAGACAGTCTAGTCTCAAACGAAGAGACTTTATATAGAATCAGAATAGCTCCATGAAGGTGCTTTTGCACCTCGGGGAGATTCTCGTGCAACAACGAGAGTCTATTACCTACCTACCTACCTTACGTACAAGGATTTTGATACAAAGTAGGTATGGTTTTATTGGTACAATGCTAATACTGTAGAGGGCCAACATCGGAATACAGACTAATTAATTATCTAGGTATGCCACTCGGAAGATACGACTAGTATACGGGAAAAGCGGGATTAGGTAAGAAGATACAGACAGCTGAGCCCTACGAGGTTTGATTACGACGGGATGTCCGCTAATTTATACAACACATATGATATACCTTTTCCCACAAGTTCACGTTATTCTCTTTCGGTTCATCCATCCCGCAAGAGACAGGGACCAATTATAATTTTACGTCTTCTTAGGCGTGGTGGTGGTGCAGCAATCGCCTGCGTCGGCCACGACACGGTCAGCCACCTGTCTCAGGTCACAGCTGCTCTGGGCCGTGTCTCCGCCGTCGACGACGACCTCACCGAAGTCCCGCGCCAGAGCGTCGCAGAGCCCGGCGAGCTCGACGTCCTTTGCCGAGAGCCCGGCGGGGTTGTGTGTCGTCCACCGGATGTATGTCGTGTTGTATACCTGGATAGATAGATAGATGATGTTAGAAGAAGGGGGTGGCGAGAATATGATGATGATGATGATGACGATTATGATATCAGGGTGTGTGGTGTGATGGTGGTGGTTGTGGTAGTGGTATATACTACTGTAAGGGGGGTGTGGATTTCGCCCATCTGCCTGTGCTAATACCCGTCCTGATGACGAGCTAGACCACGCATGTTGGGCCCGATCGTGGGGCGGCATGTTGCGAGGCTGCAATCACCGCTCGATGCAGCAGCCGCGCCGCCCGTTAGCGGGTCAGGTGGTGCAGTGGCTTGTGTTTCATGCCGGATATTTCCTTGTTGTTACTGTTGGCCTTCATGATACCAACAGCAGCTGAAGAATGATACATCGAACGCCATGGCCTGGGTGGACTTTTTTTCTTTTTGAAAGTTTAGGTGGGTGGTGATGCAACGACGCGTGTGTACTGTACAGTAGTATGATGTGGTAGGTAAGGGGCTTGCTTAGGTCAGAGTAGGGATAAGGGGAAAGAAAGAAAGTTGGCACAGGAAAGATAGCAGTTTGATGAAGTTTCGCAACATGGCCATCGAAAAGAGCTATATGTGAGTAGATAGATAGATAGATGGATGGATACATACGTTAGACCACTCCGGGTGGTGATTCTTGAGCTTGCATTGCAGCGAAACAGCCGTCATGAAGTCCTGTGGAGGCGCAGGTTAGCCAAGTATGCTTGCTTACTTACGCATATGAAGATATGTTCCTTCTTGGATGCATCATCTTCCCCCATTGGGGGGAGTACAGTAGGTAATCAGTACTACAAAGGGAACCGTGTATCGCCACAAGGGAGAAAGGCTACTGTATGTCGGGGTCGGAACAACATTGGGAGACGAAAGTCTCCGTATCAGCTTTCGGATTCGGGGTTTCGCAGCATACCGCCTTATTAGGCATCTCGCGTGGGTGGGCTGGTTGGTCACTCGCACTCGGAGGGCCAACCCGGCGTATTATGGAGTCCCGTTAGCTGCAAGCAGGTCGCAACGAGTTCTCATTCGAGACAGCTTTTGTCATCATACTGACGTCGCTAGCCCGACTGAGCCCTGGCGCTCTCGGTGATAGCGATACGGGTGAGGTACTGTAGGTATCATCCCACGTTGCTTGCTTGCTTGCTTCCCTTAGGTGCAGCCTTCTCAGCGAGCGTGAAACCGATGAATAAGTAACCGTGTGGCACAGGGTTGGAGTAGAGCTCCGGGAACCACTACTTCACCCATGCAACAAGAGCCCAAGAGCCCTAGAGCCCTTCATAATTCAACACCGTTGTGATAAGACCGAGCCTGGAGGTAACAGTCTGCGGCGTGATGAAAATCCGTTTTCTCTCTCGCGGAGGCGTCCCGCGCTGGGCAAAATACAAAGGCCGTTTTTGGAAACGACGTTTTAGCGCCGATGGCGCAGTATAATGAAGTACTGGTATATCGAAGCATATCGAAGGGGTGGAAACACGGTTCCTGCAGACTCACCCACGTTTTTGCGAAATTCTTGAACTTGAAACTCCTCTCCAGCCCTCGACCACTGGGAATTAATGACCAGCGTCCCCCTTTCTCGGCCGAGTCCAGCAGTCCTTGGAGAGCCGCCGTCAGCGTCGTCTCATCTGCACCAGTCGCGAACTGGACCTTCGCAGCGTGGGCCATCGCGTACACGCCTGGCGATAGCTGAAAAGATCGTAGCTGCGTACGTGTGAAGGGGGATGGGGACTGGGACTGGGACTGCTTAACAGCCTGATTCGTTATGTGTATGGCCCGGATAGCCTTGCCCCTGCTCATGGAAGCACCTGCGAGATGCAGCATCGGCGCGGTGCGGCGTGGCGGGCGAATATCCGTCTGGTGAGATCGGTTCAACGCAATCCGATCGTGGTGCTCTTCTCATACAAGCCTACAGTATGCCACAGGGGAGTGGATGGCGGACTATTTCCAGTTCGGATGGCGAAGGTGTGTGCCAGTTTGGAACTTTTGTGAATGCTACCAGTTATCTACATCTACAGTACATAGTACTTGCTAGTTTCGGTATCGGTAACAGCTCGGCTGTTGTGATTGTGACTTAGTAACAGATTACATCCTGGGAATTACCTGGCACTCAGTTTCGTTACTGAGATTAAGTACCGACATTTTCTATCTTAACTCATCTCCGCTCCCCCCACAGGTGAAACGACAACTCATCAATGATTACGTTTCCGGTATACAAGGCTTACATAATAGCCTTTCCGGAGGGTATACTGTACCTAGACTAGCTACCTACAGTATGTACCTGAGGTCCACGGTACTACCTAGGTAAGATAGGGAGTTGGCGCTGGGATTTGATTCGGCTCCGAATAACGCTCCTCATGCCAGTTGACGTGGTCCTAATAATGGTATTACTTATACCTCCGAATACAGTATACAGTAGTATAAGTTCTCGCTTCGACTGAATTTCTCAATGACGTCTTACTTAGCATTCGATGTTCTATAGGTGAGGTGTGTCATACAATTTGAATTCGAGGATGATTGCTGACATGAGTTTAGGTTGCCAGTTAATGCTCTCTCCCTGTGACTGGAGATAGCCTATTGCCCATACAGTCAGTAGATGTGATTAAGTAGAGACACAACACAACGACTTATTTTGCCTACCGTATCATGAATACTGTAGTCAAACGAATGCTCAGCAGGCAGTATCACGCTATTGATATGGCCAAGCTAATTTTACTTGCTCGGCGCTTCCATCCTTCGCCATACCCAGTTCAGTTGGTCGGAAGATTGATACCGCGGCACTGGGTCCAGATCCTGAATTGTCAGACGTGCATTTCGCGGTATATACGATTGCTGACTCCTCGGCGGGCGGATGTTTTCCACGGATTGACAGCACCATGCCCACTTCAGTGGTTTAGGTCTTTCTGCACTCGCTCTGCGACTCGGGCGCAACCGGATGCCATTGGGTTGGGTTTGTAGACATGAGAATACTGTATTAGGCTATGTGCCGATAGTCCGTAGCTCTCCTACTTTTCGCAATATTCACAATATTCTCACTGCGGTTTTGTGAGGTGAGTGTTGTTAAGGTACGGTAGTCGGTAAGAATAGTAATATGGGTTTCGATGAGCTTTTTGCCCAACGCTAGGATACTCTTACTTAGACGTGGATTATATAAGTCTACCGCTGCGTGTGGTATGGGACTGATTCTACGCTAAATAGCACTTGCATACATATAGCTTTTTTCCCACCATCAACATCCATGATCGGATGGCGTGTGTCATCCTGTTCAGAGCTATTCCTTTATGTACAGTATATGTATGCTATTCTAAAACAAGGTAAACGGCATATGAGATCTCTTTAGTAGAAAAGATCTCATCAGCACTGAGGCGTCTACCGGCTCGACTAGGATGTCATTCCTTAACGCGGTATCTAGCGTATCTAGAATTTCTAACCTTAGTAGGTAGCTAACCTATGTAGCTTAGCTATTAAGCGGTGATGTAGGTAGCTGAAACGAACGACAGAATGGCAGCCGTGGGAGCTGACGGTGAGAATAGTACAGTAATCTACTATTTCTTATTGATTGTGCATAGATAAATGCTAGAAGAGAGAGAGAGAGAGAGAGAGAGAGAGAGAGAGAGTAGATGAG
>NQIM01000629.1:0-19011 GCA_003426235.1 Xylaria polymorpha
CCAGCCGCGCGGCGACCGTCGTATAGTTAAGCTTCTTAGTGGTGAAATGATGTACATGGATGGGATACAATTTCTAGTCAACAGGACGGGACATCCGATCACCGTGAGTCGGGACAGGGGGGGGGGGGATGGGAGGCTTTCTAGTTACTTATCTTGCCTAACGTGCCTGTTTTTTTCAGTCGAGAAAAATTCTTATACGTTTTATTCTAAACGACGAAAGAATTCCCTGTTATTTAGTGCTTTCTGGGTACGTAGAGAGGGGTATTGGTATTCATATGTTTATATGCACGGATAAAGAAACTCTTGGTCTTTCAAGTCGTTACTCTAACTTCGACTAGGACAACGGCTACGGTTATGGCAATAGCCATCTGCTTGAGAAAGATAACTCAACTATTTAATCAATGTAGAGGAGGAATAATCGATCTAGGTGGAGAGGATCATCTACAAAGTTTCGACAACATAATAATTACACCCAGGGGCTAGGAACAAGGACTAGGGAATAAATAGTAACGATAGTGGCTTGGCACATTCGATAGGTTTGTACGCGCGCGGAGACCATTCATTATCGAGTTCTCTCTGTTGAATGTTTAGTTTAAAGTTTCAATTGAAACACTGTTGCCAATATCCGGTATTCGAGAGTTTTATTGGTAATTGTGCTTCGGCGACAGAGTAGACTGTTCGGTAACTGGTAACCCAAAAAGCCAAGCTTATTAAAGTGGCTCTCAAATTTCATGCTATAAGTAGAAACCATTATGTAAGGGGACCTGCCACGACCGGGCTCCTTTACCGACCTAGCCACGATGCCGGCCTAATTATGGATCGACATTGTAGATTGTAGGATCGGGAGGGTGGACTGGGGGACCCGGCATTGCGGCGCCATGGTCCACCGTACCCCTTGGCCCGCGAATCGCAGCTCGCGCTGTCGCCATGTGCAAGGGTTCGTTCCAACGTCACGGTGCCCCGATTCAGCAGGAGCGACGAGAAAGTCGGGGCACGACCATGGGGAGAAGCGCCCGATGAAACGTCACCGTTCTCTCTTTCTCTTAAGGAACCTCAGTCCCGTCCCCATGACGCAAAAGTAGAGGAAACGTACCAGCAATAGTTTCTTAATCAGTACCTTAGTGGGGATAAGGTTGTGAGTAGGCGATGTAATACTCTTAGTCGGAAATTCAAACCTCGCTCATTCGGTACTAAGCGCCATCTGCGGTGTACCTACAGTACTTAAGCAAGCTTACTTCGCCCGGCACTCGATGTCGACTGCCTGAGCTCCATGGATTCTGTGATTAAGCAGTGGCTCAACATGACTGGACTCACGCGTCTCGCGTGCGCCGTAGCAGCAGGGACGTCGCTATGCCAGGCGCAAGACCTAGACCTCACGCAGTTCGTGTTGCCTAACGTAAGTCCCGAGCACACTTTAAAGTATCTCGATCGGCGCTAACACCAAACAAAACACCTAGATGGGCGACTCGAACGGCGGCAACACGTTTCCCGGAGTCAGCTTGCCCCTCGGCGTAGTGAAGCTCGGACCGGACCTGTACACGGGCTCCGACAGCTACTCGGGATACCAGCCGACGGGGAACTTCATCGGGTTCAGCCTGCTACACGAGAGCGGGACGGGCGGCGCCCCGAAGTACGGCGTCGTGGCCCAGATGCCGGTGCCGGGGACGATAAGCAATCCGCTGTCTGACCTGAGCGTCGGCAGGAGCACGGCCGATCAGTCGAAGCTCGGGTATTACAAGTCGAGTCTGTCCAACGGGATCACGGTCGAGATGAGCGCGACAAACCACGCCGGCATGTTCAAGTACGAGTTTCCGGCGGACAGCGGCACTTCTAACGTCGTGGTCGACGTGTCGCACGTACTCTCTTCGTATAGAGGCCAAGGCTTGGGGCAAAACTATCTCGGCGGCAACATTAGTGTCGCGACTACGAACGGGGGTAGTATTCGGTACGAGGGGGCTGGGTCATATAATAACGTGCGTTTCGATAAGTAGCACCTCTGTGGGGAGCATACTGACCATAGTGAAGGGATGGAACCGCGCCCCGAAGTGGACGGTGTATTTCTGCGGCTACTTCGACCAGCCCGCCACTTTCAAGACGTTCTTAGGAAAAGACGCGACAGGCACGACGATCGTCGATTACGACAATTCCGCAAGCCAGGGTTCGACAGCGCGGCTAGGGGCTGTCTTCACATTCAACTCGACGAGTGTCACCTCGAGGGTGGGGGTGTCTTTCATCTCATCCGAGCAGGCTTGCAGCAACGTAGACAAGGAGATACCGATAGACACGACGCTAGACACCCTAGAGCAGAACGTCAAGGCCGCTTGGAGTGAAGGGGTATTGTCTAAAGTCACTACGACCGACACCGCGAACACGACGAAACTCCAACTACTGTACTCTTCCTTATACCACTTTTCGCTGATCCCGACGAACAAGACGGGCGAGAACCCGCTATGGTCGTCGACGGAGCCGTACTATGACGACATCTTCACCTTCTGGGACATCGTAAGCCCCTCCCCTCCTCCCTTCCCCCACACTCTCTTTCTCACAAGAAAATGCTAGTTCCGCTCCGGCACGCCGCTGCTTCATATCCTACAGCCAGCGGCGTACGAGGAGCTGCTGCGCTCGCTGATCGACATCTGGCGGTTCGAAGGGTTCATGCCAGACGCGCGGTCGAGCTTCTTCAACGGCGCGACACAAGGAGGTTCGAACGCAGATAACGTGCTGGCGGACGCGTACGTGAAGGGCGTCCGGGGGGCCGTGAACTGGGACGACGGGTTTGCTGCCATGGTCACCGACGCGGAAGTCGTGCCTCCGAATAACAACGACCCTCGCGACCTGTCGTCGTCTACGAAGGAGGGCCGCGGCGCCCTGCCCGACTGGATTTCGAAGGGATACATCACGACCAAGTACGCGCGGTCCGTGAGCAGGGCTATCGAGTAGTGAGTGTTTTTATCTGCCCATCCTGCACCATTCTCCGTTTCCCATATAGTTAGTTTCTGTTCGGTTCCCCTTTTTCCCCCGGACGCATAAAAGAGATCCACTAACCCCCCCGCCGCAGCGCTGGGAACGACTTCGCCCTATACCAAGTAGCCAAAGGCCTCAACAACGACACCGCCGCAGAAAAATATCTCAATCGGTCGCGGAACTGGCGGAACCAATGGAACGCGAACCTCACCGCTCTCAACTTCACAGGCTTCCTAGGACCGCGCTCCGAGTCGGGCGCATGGCTATCCCAAGACCCGCTCAGCTGCGGCGGGTGCTACTGGGGAGACAACTACTACCAGGGGCTACCGATGGAGTACTCGTTCAACGCGCACCACGACGTGTCGACGCTGATAAAGCTGTCAGGCGGTCGGGCCGCCTTCGTCGCGCGGCTCGAAACGATGTTCCAGCCAGGCCTATCCTCGGGCAACGCAGCCTTCGGAAACACGCTCTTCAACCCGGGGAACGAGCCGTCGTTCACGACGCCGTACCTGTTCAACTTCGCGGGGCGGCAGGATCTGTCGGTGAAATACTCGCGGGGCGTGGCGCGCGCGTACTACGCGCCGACGGAGCGGGGGTTGCCCGGGAACTCGGACGCCGGCGCCATGGAGAGCTGGCTGCTGTGGAACATGATCGGGCTGTACCCGCTGACGGGGCAGACGACGTTCCTGGTGGCGTCGCCGTGGTTCGCGGACCTGACGATCGCGCTCGGCGGGGACAAGAAGCTCGTCATCACGGCCGAGAATGTCGCCGAGGACTCGTTCTATGTGCAGTCGCTCAAGGTCAATGGCCAGACCTGGGACAAGGCCTGGGTCACGTGGGATGATGTCTTTGCGAATGGCGGCACCATGGATTTTGTCCTGGGCCCTGAGCCCGCCGACTGGGCGACTGGTGAGGACCCGCCGAGCCCGGCTAGCGAGTGAGTCGTCTCATGAAAATGGTTGGTTCGAGCCAAAGTAGTGGATGTCAAGAAAATAGATAGTAGTAGTATATAATGAACATATACGTATTCCTCATGCCTCGGCTGGAGGTTCCTTGGTATGTTCTAAACTGCATGGGGGGCGAGTCATTGAGTGCTGACTCAAGACGAAGAAGAACTTAAGGCTGAAAAGTGGGATTTCAATGACATCGAAGCAAAATAACTGCAAAACGTGATTGGATCATCAAGATGAATGGCAGAACCGGAGAGCAAGTTACGACGACAATTAATTTCACGTCCCACTAAACAAAACCTTCGCTATGCGTTGTATAACATGAACGAAATCGGCCATATGCGAAAAAGCCCAAACAGTACCGGGGGTATCTAATATGAGGTTACAAGAAACTAAAAACACATCTCAAAAACAAGACTTATAAATGCTCATGGCCCCAAACATTGCGGAACTCGTCTTCTTGTCCCGTCGCATATACCGGGCTTGGTTCGTCTTCATCGGCAGTCTCGTCCGTTAGCTCCTCCTCCTCTGCCTCTTCCTCTAATATCTGAGGGTCGTTCGTAGTGAGTACTGGTGCGCCGAGCGGTCCCTTGCTCTGTGACTCTTTGGTGGCCTGTACGGTGGGTTCTGGGAGAGACGCAGCCCGCGGCTTTGACTGCCTCTGTTTGCCTTTCTTGTCCTGGGCCTCGGCTGGCTTTGTGTTTGGCGTCTCCAAAGCCGGAGGCTTGTTGGATATGCTAATTAACGAAGATGACCGTGATGCATTCCACGCTCCGGTAGACGATTGATACACTCGTGGACCCCGAGATATCCATTCATCTCTAGTTGGTACATTGGCAGTGATCACGGGATACTGAAATAATGTAAGTAGGGAATCACAAAGACTGCAGGTTTAGACCGTCACCTACATTCCAGTCACCGAACTCTAATTCCCTAGCTTTCCCGTAAAGACTCTCGTCGTCAGGGTCCAACGCGGTTTCGAGAACAGAGCCGTCAGCATAATTGGCTGGTGCATTACTCCCACTCGGTCCTCCATTCGAATTTAGCAGGGGTGTGTTCACACTCATCTCACCTCGCACTTCACCTGGCTTTGGAATCCAATATTTGGCTTCCCCCCCTCGCTTGTATCTCATGCCATCTTTTAGTCGAGCGAATCGAGAATTCGAATCCTCATGCGCAATGATCTTTCCACTGGAATCAAATATCCGGTAACTATATTTGTCGCCTCGGAAGGTTTCTTTCGAGTCCTCAATGAGATCGACAATGCCGAATGCGTCTCTCATGGCGAATTTCACGGGCATTCTCGCCGACGAGACAGTATTGTCGGCGTAATCGTGCCACGAGAAGGCGTACCAGTGGGCCAAGGCAAAGACGGGCATTTCAATGCAAATCAAAGCATCTTGAATGGCGGCAGCCAGATTATCGGGAGTATATTCTGGGACATCATCTGGGATAGCGCCGAGCCATACCAGGATTGAGAGCAGGAACCCCTGCCAGTAGGAAGCGAATATGATAAGCTTAATGCACAGAAATTTGGGCACAGGCCGGAATGGAAGTAGATCATCGTGCATGCAGACCCAAAACAAGCCAAGCGAGTAGAGGCTGACGGTAACACTGATGTTGTAGATGATGCTACTCCACAGATAGCCAGATGACAGGCCGATATACCCTTCCTTGTAGATGCCAGTGGCCTTCATGACAACGGCGGCAATGGCTAAGATGGGCTTGAGCCAAGCGTATTGAAGAATGCCTCGCTTTATAGCTAGAAAGGTGTAGGGATCGGAGATATCAACTTTAGGTAGTACATGGTTTAGGGGCCATAGATGGTGGACAGGGGCGCGGCCGTGGGTCATGATGATGAGCGCTCGTTCGCCGTCGAGATAGTTACTGAGGAGCTGAAAGAAGGTGTAGATGGTGAAAGCCTACAATAGCCAGGCATGCTAGTTAGATACTTACTCGGAGAAGAATACGGGGCGCGTAGCGGACAGTGTAGACCGACCTCATAGATGTCTCTAATGGGAGCGAGGAAGGCAGCAGCCTTGAGCGACACCATGCTCACCCAGGAGCTGATGGAGTAGATTGGAACCCTATAACAGTATCAGCGAGCCAGCCCCGTACGCGTCTAGGCAGACAAGACCCTTACATGAGCAGGATGCGAACGACATATCGTTGGAGGAGTGGTTTGCGATAGTTCTTCCTGTACCAGTGTAAATGCAGAGTCAGGGTGGGCAGGTTGGGTTGGGTCAGGCGACGGACAGTTGAAACCATATCGAGCTGTCGGGGATGGATCGAGTCAGCACGTTGTCTTGTCTTGTAGAACCCCAAAGATGGACGGAGGGCAATGCAGAGCTTACACGATGGACAGGAGAGTGGCGGACAGAGAAAATACACCGGCCACGATGGTGGTCGCGGTGGTGAACTTCTCGCCGGTGCCGCCCGCCATGTTTCGTCCGTCCGACATGGGGTCAGCGTGCACCAATGTTGTCGGTTGGCTGTCGGGGCGTTTGTGGGAGGATCGTTCAAGGGCGGCAGCGTGGATTTTGGAGAAGCGACATGATCGATTTGGGGTGATGTGGTTGTGGCAGTCGGCGTGGCCTGGGCGATCGATGGTGATGACACAAGAGATGATGGTCTACAGTATAGTTGGTAGAAATGCTAATGACCGATGATAGGCGGGCACTGGTATGCATGGTGGAGAGCTGTCGTTACCTACCTACGTACTAAGTATGTAGGCTACCTACTTAGGTAGTCGTTAGTACTGCTGCGCCTATAGATACAGTTGGCATCTGGCATCATAGCTGTAGACGACTGCTGCAAAAATGACGTTAGACGCTACCTAGCCTTAGTGCTCAATTGCGTACCCGATACTGTGGAGACTGCACATAATCAGTCCGCGGCTCAAGTAGAAAGAACTCGCATGCTTCCCTAGTAGCCTTCATGTTCAATTACGACTGCATATGGATGTGGCGTAGGTACTGTACATGCAGCCTGCAGGCACTACTGTAACCTGTGTGGGTGGGTGGATAGGAATGAATATTGAAGGTAGCTCGTACAGTGCGGTACGACGGCACCCACTTCTCCCTTTACTGCTTCCATGTACCTAGACCCGAGTGAGTACTTCCAGCGTTCCTCATTACCTACCTACCAACAGCTTGCTCAAGCAAAGGCATGCGCGCTCTGGTTCAGTGTCTGCCTTTCGGGCACGACGAAGAGTCCCGAGTCCGATCCATTCGATACGCCACCGACCTCGACAGCATAAATGTCTCCCACTAGTAGACCGACCGATACAACACTGAGGGCAGCGCGTTGCTTCCCGGCAGCAGGGGGAGCCGAGGTGACATGGCCGACCAAGGGAGCCCTGGCTCAATGACGGGATCATCGTGGAACAGCTTCAATAGGTAGACCAATCCTTACTCACTCTGCTCCCCGATGGGAAGATAAAGAACGACCTGTGCTGACGTGACGTGACGCGCTCTTCTTTAGTGAATTCCTCGGCTACACCATCGTGACCGGAGTGTTGTAAGCTCTACCCATCCCCGATGACTTGCTAATAGCGCCCCCATGCTGATGCGCATTCGCAGAGCTGTGTTCTTCCTACTATACTTTAACAGAGTGGTGGCCTCCATTGTCTCCTCCGTCATTCGCGCCTACACGTGGCATCGATACCGCATCTACATCGACATACAGGCCCTTCAACTGTCACTCCTCGGAGGCCGTCTCTTCTTCACCGGCCTCCGCTACCACGGAAACAACGAAACCATCATCATCCAGAATGGCCATATCACCTGGTCATATTGGCTGCGCAGGGTTCGCGATGCCCAGGTCTACCTAGCAAGGCGGTGGCCCAAGTTTGACGAAGATGCCGGCTCAAACGCCCGTGATGGGCGGCACAAGCTGCCGTGCCGTATCAACATTGCCGTGTCGGGGCTAGAGTGGTTCGTGTATAACCGCAGCGCAGCCTACGATTCGATACTCAATGCCATGACCAACGCCGCAAGCGAACCTTTGCCATACAATAATATGAGCGGCAGTGGGGGTAGGAACGGGTGATGACGGCTCTACTAGACTCACCCGAGACGACGAAAAGCTCGATGGCGATTCGGTGAGACCTCGACAACGGCTACGTAGGTCTACCAAGGACGCATCAACCCAGAAAGATGAAGAGAAGATGAAAGGGAGCCTTGATAGTGATGAGAAACACAGATCCAAAACTCGATATCCTCAGGCCTCTAGTATCTTCAGCTCCATAAGCGGGGACGTGCCGAGGGACAGCAGCGCGCTCCCCTTTATGCTGCAACTATTCCCAATCCACTTTGAGTGCAACACGGGCGCCATGGTCATGGGCAATGAGAACACCAAGGCGCTGCTTATTGTGAAGGCTAAGTCACTTTCTGGAGAGATTGATGCAGCGGAATGCCAAACAGTCGACCCCTACCGACAACTTTTTGAAATCAATTTCGACCACCCCGTACTCGAGATGGTGGAGCACAATGGTTACAAGGAGGACCAGTTGGCTAGGGCTGTCAGGGAGAAGCAGGCAGCTTCCGATACAGATGACGTCCGTCACCGCTCCTTTTTCCGGAGACAACGTCGCAAGGCTCTAGGACATCTACGAAATCTCCTACCATACTGGCGAAAATCGGTAGAATCTTTTTCTGTGGACTCTAGGGCCGGTATTATGCCGGCAGAACCGCCCATCCCTGGCCTGAACCACTGGCAGGGGTTGTCGCGCTATCTGAATGCCGATGATGAGGACGATAACTCGAGATGGTCGTCCCTCGACTATGCTGCATTCACCACGGTAGTCGATAGCCCGGCAGGCACATTGAAAATCTACTGGGATGTACCATCAAAGGTGACAAGTGCCGTGAAGTCTCTGTCGTCCTCCCTAGACTTGAATAGCCCTGACTATGTCAATGCGACTGCACCACCCGCTTGGGCAATCAGTTTAGCCTTAAAGGGAGGTGTTATCAATTACGGCCCATGGGCAGACCGACAACGGGCCGAACTACAGAGAGTCTTTTTCCCGGGCCTGTGTAAAGATGCTGTCCCTGCTAGTCAGTTACCTATCGGATCGTATCGTGTACCTACGGTTTTCAACTTTTACCTTGAGCTGAACGACGAGGCCACGCTCAGAATTCCAACGAGAGAAGGTTCCAAGAATTGGACGTGGAAGAAAGAAGGACACACTATCAAGCAGCAACGAGAAAATGACCAACGTGGTGGTCGGAGTCGGGGCCGTAATCGAAAATATGCCGCTACTACAGCCGTTGAACACCGGCCCTATGGCTGGCTTGATATCAAAATTGGAACAAATGCCACAGTCTCGTATAGTATGGATATGTTGCCAAGACCGACGGGATATCGCAACTCCTTGAAGATTGATTTGCCCTCCACGGAAGTATCAACGAGCGTCAATCACGGTCTATTATGGAGATCTGGTGCCCAACATATCTCATGTGATCTCTCTACACCCTTGAAATGGAATGGTCTCCGCACTTGGCGGTTTGATGTTGATAGTGACAGGATGGAGCTCTTTTTACTGCGAGAACACACATTCCTCTTAATTGACCTTATCGACGATTGGGGGACTGGCCCGCCGTCCGATTATCTACTCTTTACCCCTTTCAAGTACTTCTTAAACTTGACCCTTCGCAGTCTCAAACTTTACATCAACGTCAACGATGTCAATATTATCAATGATCCTACAAGTATGGATGAGAATACCTACCTCGTCTTATCGAGTCCCTGTCTAAAGGTAGATACTCGTATTAATCTCGATAACTTCCGTCCGTCAAAGAATGTTGTACCTTTCAAGATCGAGTCAGAGATCCTAAGTCTCGGATTAAATGCTCCGCTGTGGAATACACAAGCCACTTTCCTGGCTTCCAAAGATATAGGGAATCTGGAGAAGCTGCTCATTGATGGGAATTACCATTATAATACGACTACGTCGCCTGCCAATACTGACACCCTTGTCCTTGATGTTGCTGCCCAGTCGCCAACGTTCTACTTATATGGGTTCCTTATCCGCTATTTCCTACTATTGAAAGATAATTACTTTGGTGAGCATGTCCACTTCAAGACGCTTGATGAATATCAGCATGCTCTTCGTGTCGATGCTCAAAGTCCCAATGCTGAATTGGCCGATCGCCCTCCACCAAAGAAGTCAAATGACCTAGACGTGATGTTGACGATCCGCGCTGACGATCCAAGGATCATACTGCCAGCCAATTTGTACTCGGCAAGGCGCCACATCCCTATTGAAGCAGCATCACTCGCCGTTGATCTTCGATTTACAAACTATTATATGGACCTCGATTTATGGCTTACCCCGCTTAGTCTTTCGATGGGAGACGAGGAAGGGGGCGCTGCTAGCCCTACAAGCTTTGCGTCGAAAACCCAACTTTTCATTGATGGACTCACTGTTTATGGCCATCGCCTTTTTGGATTACCTCCATCTGAACCAACCTATCTCTGCAACTGGGATCTAAATATCGGGTCTATTACTGGAGAGTGTTCAGCCGAGTTTCTCACAGCGCTTATCCAAGGTGGGAAAGCATTTGGCTTCTCGCTTGACGACGATGAGAACGCCTTAATTTCTCCCGCTGTAGTCTACGACGTCACATTCTTACGTATTTATGTTGAATCTGTTTATGTATGGTTGCATGTTGAAGAATCTGCCTTCCTCTGCTCTAGTGGACTGATTCAGGTTCACTACAATGACTGGGCAAGAACTCACTATTCGAAGCGCGTTGATATCTCGATTCCTCGTCTGGAGTTTTCGTGCATTCAGTCGGAATCTGTGACCAGACACAATTCGAAACTTAGGCCTCATGCGGAGGCGAACGTTTTCTTCCGAACTAACTTTCATTTTGCTCTTGTCGGTAGGAAGTACGATTTTGCGAATGTGAGACAATTGCAGCAAGAGCTCGTACGGCGCCATGACCGACGGACGCATCGAACGGACTTCCTCCTAATGCTTGATCTACTCAACGATCTGGAACAAGATTCTGTAGAGCCTGTTGCTCAAAGCGTCCCCACGGTCCCGCAGCCGGCTCCGTCTACTATTGTTAACGACAAGAGATCGGTCTCATCAATTAATTCTTCACACGATTCAAAACGCCTCCGTCATAAAAGTTCCTTCCTTTCAGTTGCCAGCTCAAGCGAGGGGGGTAGCATACGGCGAGGTTCATCCGAAGTCCTAAAAGGCTCGAGGTCTGCTCAGCGTTCCTTCACTCATTCGGGGCCCTCCCACACCTCTAGAACGGATTTAAGGAGAGTCGTTCGCCAACAATCCTTGTCTCCCAATAGACATTCGTTCGGAGATCTACTAGGCCGCAACAGCAGAAAAGATCCGGTCCATAGAACCCTAGAGTTCACAAGTCAATTCTATGCGCCATACTTCCCACTAAAAGCAGCCCATTTGAATTTAGCGGATGGATTCGCCCGCGGCGCTGAGCACGACCAAAAGCATAGCAAACTGAGTGCTTCCAACTTTAGCTTGGGGGATATTGACCCCAAGCAGTTCCCGCAAGGCCGCTCCCACCAAAGCTTACTCCTTGACTTCCCCTCTGGCATGAGCCTCTTCTTAGATGCTATATCGCTACGTTGCGTAGCAGGTCTACTTAGAGCATTTCAGCCTGCTCAACCGGATGACCTACTTGACACTTTACAGATTGGAGCGATGTCAGAAATATTTGCCATGCAAAAGGAGGAGAAAGTTGGCGACGCTGTTACAGATATTATCTTACGACTACCCCACGCCAATGTGCGGTTTCTGAACAACTCTAATGCTGATGACTCCTCGCCTCAACACCAGGACCAGTATGATGTGTCATTAAAAGATATGGCATTCGCTATTCGATCTGAAACCCGTCACAATGCGATCAGTAGCACACCTTTACCTAAGCAGCGTTTGCCGTCATTCCACTTTCGACTTGCAGCCATCAGTCTCACAGCCTCTGAAAAACTAGCTGCCTCGGGTAAGACCCAACGTGCGGCATCGCTCGAGATTGAGACGGTAGTAGCAATAATGGGCTCGAAGGAAGTCAACTATTTAGATGCTGATGTAGGCGCCGTCCGCATGAAGTCATGGTCGGGTAGGGTTGAGTATCTTGCCTCGCTGATCCATAGAACCAACTCGCTTGTTTCGGACGTTGGCCCTCTTTTTTCAGCGTTGTCTTCAGCTGGCGACGACCGTTTGCAGTACTTTGCACATAGTGTTACTATGGAGGGGCAACAAGTAGGCGATCCATCTTTTGTTGTCCGACCCTCAGCCGTTCTACGGGCAGCAGAGAGACACCTGAGAACATATGATTCTTGGAAATTGATCGCACGCTTGCGCCACATGTGGGCAACCTTGAACCCCGGCTCACAAGAAAATATCATGCAAGAATGTCTAAACGGTTCGGTGAGAGTCCCGAAAAATGTAAGAGATCAAGTCGTAACCGCCTTTGATCATTGGCGAAGTTGGGATCTTGAGGACACAAGCCGCGCAGTACTTCTAGACAACATCTTTGGAAAGCGCGCCGACGAGCCTGCTAATTCGGACCGTGTCTCTTGGATGGCTGTAGGAAGAGTGCACGAACTTCGACTTGGCCTCGACCCAGGCCCAAAGAACAACCAGATCTTGATTTTAGATCTCACAGCGAGAGTCAGTGACCGAAATGGCGTCGAAGAAAATAGTCCTGATCAATCCACCCCCTACCAAGGGCCGCTAACTATTGTCAGCTTGTATTGCAGACAAGTTGGTATAAATCTCAACTGGGAACTTACTGAGCTCGCGAACCAACTTTTGCCTCTGTACTTAGCAACAAAAACTCAACCGCCAGAAAACGTTACAGAAGATGCCAAACTCCCTGACCGAACCACGAGGATAGACGATCGACCAGTACAGTTTGTATTTTTGATGGATCGGGGGACCATATCGCTCGATACAATCAACCTAACCGTCGAACCTCGATGCGAAAATCTCAAGCTGTCGGTAGTGAACGGAAACCCTAGTCTAGGTGCTACGGAGACCAACGTTGCAGTCAGCTGCGATACTGCAGCTGTAGATATTTTGAGCCACTCGCAAGAGCTAGCAACCACTCTCCTTCGCAAACCAAGTGTCATCATTGCATATGAGTCGCTGTCCTCTGGAATTTCATTTTCGCATGCAATTAGAGCGGCAGCGAGCAGCCAGAGTCTCGATCTCGCTATTCTTCAAGATCCCATGGCCCTAGCTGAGGTGGTAGACTTGCTGATCATCGACGAGGCAACGCTGCTCCGTGGACTACTTAAGCAATCCGCCAGGCCTTCTACAGTTCCAACTACCAAACAATCAGCCACTGACCTGCCTTCAACGTTATCTTTCAACTTAGCTATGTTCCTGGACTCTTACACGATCACGATACCACTCCTTCATTCTATGACGTACATTATCACTGGCACGGTGTCACGTGCTACTATCGCGCTCGATGCTACCAAACACCTCACGCTTGATTTCGATATCAAAGAGAATTCACACGATATGCAAATCAGATTCACCAATGCCCCCAAGAGCATTTCCTTGCTTCAAATTCCTCCTATGAACGGTCGAATTATCAGCCAGGGTACGGATGAAGAACGCTCGATTGAAGTGTTCGCCTCATTAGAGCTGGTAGAACTTGATGCGTCCGCCGTATACAGTCTCCTCACGGCACTTAATCGGCCAGAAATCTCCAATGCCATCAATGAGCTCCAGCAGCAGGGTAAGGTTATACAGGATCATTTACAAAACCTTTCTGATTCCTCTATCTCTCCGCCTCCTGTTTCAAAGTCAGATGATTTGAATTTGATCTACAACGTCCACGCGACCCTCGCCGGTGTGAAGATATCCGGAAATGCGCCGATTAAATCAAACCCCGAACGTTTCGCTCTCCTTTCGTTTTTTCTCGACCGCATCCATCTTGAAGTTGCAAACCGAGTAGATCAATCTATCATTTTAGACAATCCTGAGGTGCATGTCAATATCCGCAAAATTGGGTTTGATATAATCAAAGGGCCTGATGAGTCTTGTGGCAACCTTGCCTTCGGAGCCTTAATCACTGCTTCTACCCGAGAACTTGAAAATGGTCAGGTATTGAGAGCTTTTGACTTCATGTCGGATGGATTTTCAGCCAACCTCTCACCGGACACTGTGTCTACCTTCGTGGATGTATTGGGCCATATGAGAGATAAGTTCAAGAGCCTGGATACATCGCGAGAGCTTGAATATTTGCGAAAGTTAAGGCAATCCAAACCCCGTATAGCCATCAACGACGAGCTGCCGGACACTGAAAGTGATATATTCGATTCATTTTTAGCATCCGTCATGTACACCTTCCAGGTCCGCAACATGCAGATTGGCTGGCTCGTCACTACTAGCCCAGGGCAGTTACTAGCAGGCCAAGAAGATCTATATCTATCTGTGAAGATGATAGAATTCGCTACCCGAAAGCAGAATTCAGCGAGACTAACTATTGAAGATCTCCAACTTCAAATGGTTCCTCCAGATGGGGATAAATTCCAACGGTCATTGAACTCGGCATTGTTGCCTGAGATGATCTTCAACGTGGCGTTTATTTCTACGTCTGAGGCACGGCGACTCGCATTCCAGGCAGTGGGCAAATCCTTGGATCTTCGACTGACATCCGGCTTCATCGTTCCAGCTGCACATCTAAAGGACTCAATTACCCTGTCCATAGCCAACGTCCAACGTGTTTCACAGCACTGGGCGCCCGTAGTGACAAGAGCTAACGACGAAGATAAGCCAGCAAAAGATATAGTCGAGACCCGACGCTCTCTTTTCGGCGGGAAAAGGTTAGAGTCTGTGCTTCTTGATGCTGACTTTGCCGGTGCCGTAGTACATCTATCTGGACAAAATCCCGAAAGGGAGGAGCTTGATTCAACCGGGTCCAAAACCACACGCCGTACATTGGCCGGGAAATACGGACAGTTTAGTGCTAATGAGGCTGGGAGCAATAATGCGCTTCGAACGCCTGGCTTGGCTTGGAAAGCCGAGTATAGGGATGATGGCAAAGAAGTTGCGAATTTGCATGGTGAAATCAAGATCGAACCATCTCGCAACGTGCTTTACCCCACTGTTGTTCCTCTTATTATGGATATATCGTCGAGCATTAAGGATGTGGTTAGTGATTCTCCCTCTACGCCTACTCCGGCAAAGAAAAGCCCGTCCAAGACGAAATCAAACGAGGACGAAAACATCCTCACCGCCGACCCAAGTACAGTTCTTGGGCGTGTCAAGTTGAATCTGGGGCTCCGCATCTGCAAACAAGAGTTTACTCTCAGCTGTCAGCCTATCGGAAGAGTCGCTGCAATAGCAAGATTCGACGATATCTACGTGACCGTGAACACGGTTGACTCGGCAGATCACGGCAACTTCTTTGCATTATCCGGTACTTTTAGCAAGATTCACCTGGCTGTACAACACGTGTATTCTCGGGAGTCTACTGGAAGCTTCGACATCGACTCAATCGTACTCTCATTGATGAATAGTAAGCATGTCAGTGGGACGAGTGGTCTTTCTGCCATTATCAACATAAGCCCGATGAAAGTGGCTATCAATGCTAGGCAAGTCCACGACTTCTTACTCTTTCGCAAGATTTGGGTCCCAAGGGAAATCAGACAGGCCTCGACGGTGCCCGTACCTGAGGCAGTCAAAGAGTCGGCTTCTCAGCCTCATCTAGTGCAAAGATACCAGCAAGTGGCAGCCACAGCCGCTTTTCCCTGGACAGCTACGATTTCCATCAGCGCCCTAGATGTTGCGGTTGATCTCGGCCAATCACTGGGTAAGCCTGAGTTTGCCATCAAGGATTTTTGGGTATCTTCCAAGAAGACGTCGGACTGGGAACAGAATCTTTGCTTGGGATTTGGAGAGATTGGAATAAACTGTGATGGCCGGCTAAATGGATTCGTCGCCCTCCATGCATTCAAGCTCCGGACCTCGATAGAATGGCCGGAGCGAGAGCAAGCCTTGAACGAAACACCCAAGATACAAGCATCGGTTGCTTTCCGCCAGTTTAAGTTAAAGGCTGCTTTCGACTACCAGGCTTTCCTCATGGCCGACATCACCACGATGGAATTTCTCATGTATAACGTTCGTCAACATAAAGGCCCTTCTGGTGACCGCCTCGCAGCCATATTTGAGGGAGAGGCTGTCCAGATTTTTGGCATTACAGCATCAGCGGCTCAAGGGGCAGCGGTGTGGAAAGCCATTCAAAAATTTATACAGGAGCGCAAAGCGAATTATGAGACCTCGTTGCGAGAGATCGAGAAGTACATGAAACGGGGATCGCTGGCCAGCCATGTCGTGAAGGAAGTAGTCCCCCCCGCCAAGACAGAGATGGATGAAAAGGCAGTAAAATCGGTCATATCCTTAGACACCGATGTCGTAGTGACACTAAGGGCGCTGAATTTGGGGATTTTCCCCAACACCTTCTCCGACCACCAAGTTTTCAAATTAGAGGCCCTCAACGCGCAAGCGAGATTTGCCGCGAGCATGGAAGAGCAACGCATCCACAGCATTCTCGGCCTCACACTCGGCCAACTGCGGATCGGTCTCGCGGGCGTCCGAGGACCCGAAGCGCCCAGGTCAGTCCGGGATATCCAGGTCGAGCACATAGTGCAGAATGCCACGGGCTCACGAGGCGGCACCATTCTCAAGGTACCGAAGGTTGAAGCGGTCATGGAGACGTGGCAGAGAGGGAAATCACGAAATATCCAGTACAAGTTCAAGAGCGCGTTCGAGGGCAAGGTCGAGGTAGGGTGGAACTACTCACGCATCAGCTACATCCGCGGCATGTGGGCCAAACACTCGCGGATGCTGGCGCAAGTCTGGGGCCGCGAGATCCCGGCCATGTCTGCCATCAAGGTCACAGGTGTGCCGGAGGAGCCCTGCCCCGAGCAGGAGTCTGGGGAGAGGAGCGGCGAACAGCAACAGCAAAAAATCACAGCAGAAGTCAACGTCCCGCTATCAAAATACGAGTACGAGGCTCTCGCGCCCCCTATCATCGAGACGCCGCAGCTTCGCGACATGGGCGAGGCCACGCCCCCTTTGGAATGGATCGGGCTACATAGAGATCGGCTGCCGAATCTCACACATCAGATTGTTATTGTTTCGCTGCTGGAGCTTGCTGGCGAGGTCGAGGATGCGTATACGAAGATCCTCGGGTCGTAAATTGTACTACCCCATATCATATCAGGGTGTTTGAGGTGTTTATTGTTAAAAGACGGTGGGATTACTTAGGTTATTAGAATGGGTTCCCGCGGAATTCTTTGAGAAATTTTATGTATTAGATGCGCTGAATTGCCGGTTCGGCCTTTTACTTTCGTCTTGTTTCTCTTGCGTGTCTTGTTGTCTAGTCGTGATACTTAGATTAAAGTACTGCGTAACACGATGCATTTATTCAAGCACACCGACCGACCAAGCTACTAGACTGCTATTTTTAAGGGGTTCACCCACGTATCGTGCCTGCTATGAATTCTATGCAAACCACAGATATGCCTAGGTTTTGTGCCTAAGTAGTAAAATCTCATCTCATGCTTCAGATTCAGACCTTCATATCGGGCGACTTTTGTTTCCAATTAGTAAAGCGAGTGTTTTGGTGCGTGGTAGTAATACTGGTGACCGATACGACTTATATTTATCTCAATCACAGTTATATAATGCATTGCTTTAGTGATCAACACACGAAGCTTATATTGGTTGCTACGCAGTATTTACTGCGATGATGATCCTAGCATGCAGGAATAAGGAATGCATGAATCTGAGTGTGGCTGAGGCGTCGAGATGTGGCTAGTGCCGGACGCTTTATCATCGTTCCATGCCATTGGCTACCTACCTATCTTAGGGCCTCGCCCGAGCCTTGCGTCGGATATATGAGTCAACCGGACAACATCAAAGACGCAAACTCTCGGATAGTTGGTTACTACCAGGAATTACGAATTTGCAACCTTGCCAGCTGATTTACACTCGTGCAGAGTTTGGACAATAGTAAAACGGAATAAGTCGCCCGGGTTAATTATACAGGTGGAACGTGGGTTACCTACCTAGGTATGTATCTAGCCGTATGGGTGACGACACTTATTGTGCATCGAGCCAACTACGTAACCTACCTAGGTTAGATACGTAGAGCCACAGGCAAGCCATTCAATGTTTCACAGGACCAAACTCCTAACTTAGATAGAGGATAGAGGATCGAAACCTGATACAATGTTTTACTGGTCAGGCTTGTCGTATGTGAAGTCATACGGTGGGCCGCTCAGCGGAGTCAAAGCACAAAGCGGGGAGCACGAAGCTTGTTAATGACTGGAATGGTAGTCAGACCGAGAAGAGCAAATGTTGGGTAGGTACTGTACTGCAAGGTAGGGATTATCTGTGATCTGTGGGGAATGCGACAGGCAAGTATTTAACTGGGGCATTCGACGCTCCAGTTCGGCCTTTGGAGATCTACTGTAAAAACGGCCAACGTGCTCGAGAACCGCACAGCGCAGCTTTACAAAGCAACCTTGAACTACTCTAAGGTTACAAACATCTATTGCTGGTAAGTTTCCTTCTCATCTGTTGGTTTTATGTGTCTCTCTCTTTTTCGTTTCTCTGTATTGTATCCGGATAAGTAAGCAGTGGAAGTGGAAGGGGAAGTGGGAGTGGGAGTGGAGGTGCTTTTTATTCAGCACATAAGGGTTCTAGCCCTCTCCGCCTTGGTGGCGTCGCCCGCCAATAGCAACGTCTGGTATCTTAGGCTGTGTTAGGTGGGCCAGGTGTCTCTAGCCGGGGATCTACCGGGCGTCTCATTGGTGAGGATACCTAGGGTTGAAGGCAGGAGAGAGGGACAAGAAGAGCGAGAGGTACGTACCCCGCACCCGCCCACATGTGACGCCACTTGAACTGCTCGCACCACTCCGCGTCGTCGATTGGGGCCAGCACAAGATCGAAATTCAATTCGCTGGGACAGGCAAAAAAGTGCGCTAGTCGAGAGCTGCCCCGCCTCGCAACCCCTCCTCCTTCCTGTCTCTGTCTCGATTGGGCTTCCGATGATCGATAAAATTTTCTCTTGCCCACGCAAATCTCCAT
>NQIM01000063.1:6084-35101 GCA_003426235.1 Xylaria polymorpha
ANTATNTNTANNAATNAAGTNTNNCTTTGATTTATAGGGTCATTATAATATTTTTATAAATCTTTTTTATAGATTTATTACTATTAGACTCTGAATCGTTATTATTAACCTTTACTGAGATATTATTCATATTAGATGAAAGTAATATACCTGAAAAAAAAAAATTAGATAAGTATAAAAATAATAAAATTTAAGCGTTTTTAATACATTATATAGTGTTATAAGGGTTTAACCTTATTCAAGAAATCACTTTCTTGATCAGACTATATCTTGCATTTTATTTAAGGAAAAACCTTAAAATTAAAATGTAGGGCACTCTAGACAGAATTGTTGTTATGTTACTCATCTGTTAGTCGTTGAACGTGCTTAATCTTTAAATATATTTACATATGATTAAGTTTCGCTGCGAGTTAACTTCCACTTAACGAAGTACTTCTCGCAATTCACCCTGTTTATACTGAACTATTTGCTTAATCCAGTTGCTTCACTAAAAGCGAATCCTAAAATAGCGTAAGAAAAAAGCTGTGATTTCATAGATGGATTTCTAGCTACCCCTAGAATCAAAGCACCAAAAACTACACCAATACCTACACCTGCTCCTATTAAACCAGTAGTTGCTAAACCCGTACCTATTATTTTTGCTACTTGTATCATATTTTAATTCTGTTTAATAATAGCATGAAAATTCCTTATTTAAATTGTCAAGTTTAAAGATTTGTATAATTTAAAGACTTGTGTAATTTAAATTCTACATTGTATTTTACTTTAACCTTTATAATATTTAACTAGTTTTTGCTGTATAAGATTCATCATTTTTTATTTTAAACTCAAAAACAATTTATTTAATTTAAAAGTATTAATATTTAGGGCTGCGAAGCAGCCCCAAATAAGAACATTATGGTATTTTCATCTTTTTGTGCTGCGAAGCTGCACTTATTTTTTATGTAAACTTTATGGATAAGTTATGTAAATTTAGATCATAAATAACTTGCCTATGAAAATAAGAATAATCTATGATATAAATAATAAATATAATAGATAAAAAATCTTTTTCTTATCCTAAATTTTTCAAGGCACATCCTAATTTATTATATAAATTAATCTAAAATAACTTAAAAGGTATATCCTAAACTTATTTTTCTATTTCTTTAAAAACTCTTTCGATTACTGCTGTGACTACTTCTACTATATGGTCTACATCTTCAGCAGTAATGTTCAAAGGTGGGTGAATCATAATATGATCCCCATTTAGTCCACCAGCTCCTCCAGTACCAGAATAAATTGTCATATTATACTCTGATAATGCCATATCAACAATCTTTTTAGCTACTCCCATACTAAAGTCAAAAGGCTCCTTAGTTGATTTGTCTTTAACAATTTCTATACCTCAAAATAAACCTTTACCTCTAATGTCTCCTACATTAGGATGTTCCCCTAACTTAGTTTTTAAGCTTTCTCCTAAATAATTACCTTGTATAGCTGCATTTTCTACCAAATTATTGTCTTTAATATTTTGGTGTACAGCCAAGGCAGCTGCTGCCCCTACTGGTGAAGCATCATAGGTAAGCCCATGAATAAACTGTGGATTTAATCCCTCTCATATTTTAGGACTTACTAAGACAGCCGCAATAGGGGAATATCCAGCACCAAGTCCTTTACCTACTATAAGTATATCAGGTACAACACCTTCTGCTTCTCAGGCATGGAAAGTACCAGTTCTACCCAAACCACACATAATTTCATCAAATGTATAAATAATATCATATTTAACGCAAATTTCTTTCATAGCCTCTAAATAACCGGGTACAGCTGGAACACACCCTAGTGCAGCCCCGCTGACAGGTTCCAATATAAACATCATAATTTTTTCAGGTCCTATTTCTAGAATTTTATTCTCGAATTCTGCAACTTTTTTACTTAGAAAGTCTGCATCAGATTCACCTTCCATTTGTTGACGGTAAGGATCGCAAGAACTAATGTATTCTACATTTTTAGTAAGAATAGGAAAGTAAGGCAGTTGTCTAAGTAAAAAGTGTGATACACTTAAAGCACCAATAGTGTTACCATGATAAGAATTTTCACGAGCAAGAATAATATGACGTTCAGTATTAGGATTCTTCTCATAGTAGTACTGACGAGCTAACTTTATAGCAGCCTCTGTTGCATCAGAACCTGATCCTGTAAGGAAGCATTTTGTTAATTTATAACTTGTACTTTGTACAAGATATTCCCCCAATTTCATGCAACTTTCGTCTTTTCAAAAAGCTGTAGGCGTATAATGAATTCCTTTATAGCACTTTTCCGCTATAGCCGCGGCTACTTTTGCGTCACCATAACCAATACTAGATACGGCTGCACCCGAAGATGCATCAAAAATTTTTTTACCTCCATCAGTATATAAGTAAGAACCTTTTCCACCTACAATTTTAGGATAATATTTGCTAAAGTGATGATTAAGAGAACTGTCTGAATTTCATGATGAGGGTGAATTATTTAATTCAGGAGCCGAGGTATTGCTTAAAGGGTTATCTGAAATCTTTTCTTCAGATTTATTTAAACTTTCTTCGACTCCGACGCCCTGTTCGCTCGCAAGCGGACAAAGGGCTAAATAATCAATAATTATTAAAATACCAAAAATAAAATAAAAAACTTGATAAAAAAAAGTAATAACTATCAAAGATAGTGTTAATAAAAATAAATTTTGTATTAAAGATTTAGGATCTTTTATATTAACATATACTAATTTACAAGTATGAACTACTAATTTCAATGTTAATATACCCCCTAAAATTCATCTAGAAAATTTAAAACAATCTAAATAAGATAGTGAATCAAAAGATAAGAAAATTATTACAATATAAATTAATATACTTAAAATTAAACTAAGTAATAGCATATTAATTAGAACATACACACTATTTATTGAGAATTTAATTAAAAGTTCTTTATCTTTTAATATTAAAAAAACCATAACTAAACTAGATATAAGAGTTCAAAAATTGAAATATAAAGACAAATCTATAACTATTAACTTAAATATAACCATAGCTAAAGATATTGAGAATAATATAGCAAGTATATATAATATACTACAAAAAAATTTAACAAATAAATCTTTCTTAATTAAGTATAATTTACTTAAATCCGTAAAAGAAAATAATATCTCTAAATTCTTAATTATCTTTCCACCCAAAAGGCCATAAGTTCTATTTGGATTTAACTTAGGAGACTCAAGATAATCAACATTATTTATTCTTTTTTCATCAACCTTTCGGTCCAGGCCTAAAAAATTACCTATAAGTTCTGTAACATTAGATGACTTTTTATTTAATGGAGAAATAACTTGTCTACTTTCTATTTTTAATGCACTTTTAAATACTTCAAAAAAAAAATCCTGCAGCTAGGGCAGAAAAAAAAAATTAAGATTATTATTAATCCATAACTACTAATTGTAGATGCACTTAATGCAAAAGGGAAAGCTAAAAGAATTTCTAAATCCAATAATAAATAAACCAATGCAACTATAAAGAATTTAATACCGAATTGTGTTCTATTCTGTCCTAAAAAACTATGAAAACCACATTCAAAAATAGAATATTTTTCTTGATACGTTTGAATCAAATTTCTCATACATATAAATAATAATTGACCTTAGTAATTTAAACTATTGTTTTCTATTTGTATTCATTTTATCACGGATTTTTTTTTATTTCATCTAATCCTTCTTGAGTTAAATGTTTTTTATTTTCCGTTAATGATACAACTTTACTAAAATCTGCGAAATCTAAAAATTTATTACCATATAAACAATATTTATTGAAAAATGGAATAATGATATCTTTTATGCTAGAAAAATTAGATACTTTAAAATCAATTGTTCCTTTATCATCTAAACTTGTATAACCACACCCTAAATATTCAATTAAACTTTTAATTAAATATTCATCTCTAATACTTTGAGTTAAAATAAAACTTAATTTTACCGCTTCTCCGTATTTAGATGTCTTATTTTTAAATACTACAACACTAAAACAACCTTCAGCATCTGTAAACCCTGTTAATCAAAAANGTTCTATATTTTTATTTAAAGGAATTTCAGGCATTAAGATAGGAACAATATCAGGAAAAGCAATTAATAATTCATTATTTAAACCTTTATTCATACCCGCCTTTAAAGCAACAAGTTTTAATAAACCATCTTTCGTAGTATGGTTTTTATTTTTAATTAAATTATAAGCTAATTTAAATAAATTATAATCAATTTGTTTCTTTGTTTTTAAGGGATATTTATCAAAATGGTTAATTATATTTTCTAAACCTTTTAAGGATTCTACACGGTATTGTGAAGCATCTTTACCCATGTAAAAAACATTACCAGTATTAAAAAAATCTTTAATCTTATTTAATAATATTAAATCTTTTTTATGTAAACTTATTACAAATCTACACGCAACACGTCAACCTGTTTTGTATTTATTATCCTTTATTATAGTTAATATAAAAGAACCTTCACCATCTGTAAATCCAGTTACATATGAAGGATCTAGTTTAGATTCTAGCGTAGATAAATTTCTTATTAAATTTATAGAGTTAGAAGGGATTTTGATCTGATAACTTCTTTCGAAGCCCACTAGAGTACATTTTAACATTAAATTATATTTTTTATTAATATATCTAATGCAACTACCGTCTACTCGTTGCTCTTTTACAGATTTCTTAATGAAATCTGACTTAGATCCGCGATTACCTATTAAACTTTCGTATATATTCTGACTTGTTACCATACCTGAGTAATTAGTTCAGCCACTCATAGCCTTTCGACTATGGCTTGGTATCAGAATCTTTAAGGCGTCCCCGGAATTTGGTAGTTTATCCCAATTTATTATTGACTTCCCGATTCAATTCTTAGGATTGTGAGGAGCTAAAATCAAATTAACTATTAAAAAAACTAAAGCTAATATAGATACAAATAAAAAGAAAAAAGTCATACTACTCATTTAATTATTAAATAAAATTTGTACCAATATAGTCAATCTTGTTAGGAATTAATATAGTTAATTAACTATAATTAATATTTCAATATATCGCTATATTGTTCAGACTATGTTATTACCTATTAGTATTAAATAACATCAGCACTTATAAAAGAATCTCTTTTTTTATATGAAGCAGCTCTTGACGCTGACGATAATTAAAAATCAGATCTTCACTATCTATGATGCTATATTAATTACTAAGTAGGTATTGGATCTTTGTATAGGATTATTGTTAGTTCTACTCCCCTATTAGTCGTTGAACGTTTTATCTTATATCATTAGAGTACTTACTCTAAAGGAGAAGGAGCTCTAATAAAAAAAATATCTTTTTTATAAGCATTACCTTCTTTAATAGAACTAAGATAACTTCGCTGCAAATTATCAAACAAACCACAGGGTGTTGATATTCTTGCAATTAATCCAATGTTTTTCTAAGATTTTACCATTATTTTTAATAGCAAAATTTTACGGGCAACCTATTGCATCTCGGCTAAGTACTATAAATAACCAAGAGACTAATAAAAANAAGATATTTTTNNTATAAGCCACCTTTACGGTGGCTTCCTCTCGGCTTGCGCATTTTTTTTAAGTATAAAAAAAATTAAACAAACAAAATACGTATTCAAAATTATCTTAATGTATTCATACCAGATTTAATTTCACGGATCTTCTCTACTCCTTTTTCCGTTAGATGAGCTTTAGATTTAATTAATTCGGCTACTCTAACTCAGTCTTCAAAATCCTCTCTTTTAATACCTCTTATCACATGATCTTTAAAAAATGGAAGTATTTTATTAGATATATCAGCAAATTTTCTAACAATAAATACTCCTGACCCTAATTTGCTTTTTCCACTATGGTAATTGAATAGACCACATCCAAAAAAGTCATAAAAGATCTTAACAGTAACTCATCTCTTAAAAGTTGAGATACCTTAAAAGTTAATGAAACTCCATCTAATTTATCTCCACCATATTTAGACATTTCAACTAAGAAACAACCCTCACCTGAAACAAACCCAGCCATTCATTCAGGATGAGTGATAGTAATATTTTCTATCAAGGGTCTAGTGACAGGAACAGTATTAGGGAAAATAGTTTTTAAAGAATCAGATAAACCTAAATTTAAAGAAGCTTTTATATTAACAATTTCTTGCAACCCTTTGGCTGATAAATGTTCCCCTTTAACTATTTTGTCTATTATTTGCTTAAATAAGATAAAATCTGCTTTTTTTTTAGTTATTAAAGGGTAATTACTAAAATGATAAATGATTTTTAAAATATGATCTAAAGATCTTACGATGAATTTTGAATTATCAGAATTATTATATATATTACCTATACCTCCTCAATGATCTTGAATTTGCATTAATAAACCCTTATCTCTTGAGTGAACTTGTATCAGGAACTGAGGCCGGATATAGAATTTACCGTTAGGATTCCTTTGAAGACTAACATTGAAACAACCTTCTGCATCTGTATAACCTGATATAAATCAAGGTGAAATAGAATGAGTCTTAGTTTGATCAAAGGTAGAGTACCTTAAGGTTTGTTGAGGTAAGATAGAAGATAATCGATTAATATATCTAGTTCCATTAAGAAAAGCCATCAAATTATGAGTACCTGACAAGGGATTGTATGTACTAAGAGAAGGAGGACTTAGTAGATAATTATGAGATACAATTCTATTTGTATTTGTATTTGTATTTGTATTTGTGTTAAATAGCAGTAATAAATTACTAGCAAAATGCTCCTTAGCGCGTAGGAAGAATAGGAGATTAAAGGTACCCATACTTAATCATTCTTTATTCATAAATATAAATAATAATATTATTAAAGTTATACTAGATATTGTTATAGATATAGGACTTGACATAACTATATTATTATATTTGAATTGAAAATTTTTTTATTCAAATACCATTATTGTTATAAATATAACCTAACAATTTTCTATCCTTTAATAAAGAATTTATTTTATATTCAGGTTTATAAAAGAAAATTTCTTTTATAATATTAAGGTAATACACAGCACCTACTACACTAGTTAATATTGCGACTAAAGATAAAAATACATAACCACTGTCTAAAGCAGCACTTAATACCATCTGTTTTGCAAAAAATCCTACAAGAGGAGGCACTCCTACAAAAGAAAATATAGTAATAGCTAAACTTAAGGCTAAAACAGGGTTAACATAAAAATATCCTCTTAATTGGTTAATTAATTGAATCACTCCGTCAAATTTACCATACAAAATAATAATAAAATATAAAAAAGATAAACAGTCACTATGAAATAAGCGACTTTACTAAGAAACTTGACTTTTTACTCCTCATTTTTAACAATATAACGCACTAAAAATATACCTTTATATAGACCACCTCTCTTCATAATGTTGTGAAGACTTCCAGCTGATGCTTTATATTCTGGATTTAACTCTCGAAGATAAAGAGCTGTGTCTCTAAGAGAAGGAAATACTTTCTCTTCTTTAGTAATAGTGTTAATAAGCTCTGTAGATTTGGAAAGCTTTTCACGAACAACATCTTTATAAGGAAGGAAATTTTTGGATATTTTGACCATAATTTGATCTCTAATTTCAGAAATCAAAGTAGTCAAGGCTTTCGAACTTAACAAATTATTCGAATATTCTTTTTCGTTTAAGAGGTTATCAGATATTAAGAATCTGTTCAAATATAGTTGTTTTGGAACTAATCTCTGTTTCATACCCATAGCTTCGGCTAAAAGAGTACGACTATTGGTTTGATAGATTAATTCTTTTTTTTCTATATCATACAGATAAGTCATCTTTCGGGTTTTTTCAAAAACAGGTTCCATTAACTCCTTCTGTATTTTATTCCCTGCAGCGGAACCTGCAACTTTTAACTTATTATACTCCCCCCCCCCTTCATTTCACACCTGAAGTAAGAATAAAAATATATAAGAGGGTAACCTCAAAAGAACGTAGTTACAAAAAAAAAAGAATTGCCCTATAAATAACAAGTATAATACATTTAACTAACGGAACGGCAGTGTTTTATATTATTATTGTTAATTAAGTTATTAATTTCAGTAGATAGAGTTTATTCTCATGCTCAAAAGCTTTTCCATTTCGTACTCTTTCCCGAACGGTAGGACCACTAACACCTAAAAATTTACCACACTCCGTATAAGACTTGAATATTTTAATAACTGTACCAGCCTCCGAAAATAGTGTAACTGCTTTTCTTTTTCCTCGACCTTCACCTTTGACCGAATAATATCTTTGTTCAGAGATTATTCAGATTTTACCGTGAGGCGCCCCACCTGTCGCCTCCTCATTATGTAAATTTGAAGGTTGAGCTAAGAAATTTTCTATCTCCTTAAGTAGTTTATCTCTATCTATGGAGGGTTTTCCTGAAGTAGTTAGTCGGTTATTATTCATTTGATTAGTAATCTGATCTATTAGCTTCTTACCTTGCTCAGTATAATGTAGCCCCTTTTTTTTAATATTAAAAAGCGCTAATCAATCTAAATAGTCTAAATATTTCTTTGAATGGAAAACCCTTGAATTAAATAAAGGAATTATAACGTACTCCAGGAAAATTGACCGAGTTACATATAATATTCAAACATTCTGCTTATTTGGATTATAAAGACGCACTGCCTTCTGAATATCTTCAGAAAAACTTAGCTTATCTTGTGGAATTAAAGAATTTAAGTAATTTTGTATAGCCTCCATTAAAGCTTTATTACCTTTTTGGGTTAGTTGGTATTTAAAAGTACCACGCCGATCGTAATGAAAGGTTCCATCCCCTTCTGTAAACCCTAGTAATCATCCAGGGGTAATGGAAAATATATGATCAATAGGGAGATCGAAAGAAATTCTCTTGGTGTTCATGGAATCTTTTATCCTTCCTATTTCTGAATTTACTACCTCTCTAGAACCACTATGAGTATTTTCAGTATAAAGCCAGAAAGCTTGAGCTCAAGCTAAGAAGTTAAGGTGTTTTGTCGTATTTAAGTTGTATCTTGAAAAAATAACCAGTAGTAGATAAAGTTCATTTCGACCTCAAACCTCGAAATAAGCTTCAGCCTTACTATTCATTAGCTTAACTGGAGCCATCTTAAGATGGCTTTGAATATAGTTTAATACATCTACGTCGTCTCGATGAAGAGAGATTGAAAAGCAAAAACTAAAACCTTTACCTGATCTCTTTATCCTAAAGCAACCTTCTGCATCAGTAAAACCTCTAAATCATTCTAGAAATTCCCTCGATAAAATTAGTTTCCCCTGGCTTCGCAGCCCAGGCCGCAGAGCGGCCGAAGGGTTAGATAACTTTATTTCAATGCTTCCGTCATCTTGCTCTTTAATCAGGGAAGCTCAAGATTTTACCTGTGTTAAAAAAAGGCTGGTATGATCGTAACCATCTTTAGTTAAATAAGTTACCGAAGAAGAATTAAACCTTACTCAGGCAAGATTCAATGAACGAACTAGTTCTGGTCTTTTCTCCAAATGCTGCATGCAGCAAGATACGCGAAATTTATTATTATAAAGTTTTAGGTTGGCTGGTAGGATTGAGGCAGCATTATAAGCCACTATTTTTAGATTGTTAACTGAAGTTGAATGATCACGACATGCGAATTTATTAGATACTGGGACAATAACCACCTTTATCAAATTTACCCTACAAATAAAAAAAAAACGTATTTTTTTTATCTAGGGCCTAGATACCCGCCCTGATATTGAAATGGCCTCTTGGGTGGTTCATCGACTAAGATTATCTCCTTGATTAAGATTATAAAGTAATGGTCTTGTAGATCACAAGATGATGAAGTATACGTTATCCAGCTTAACTTTAGCACTTTAGCACTTTTAAACATTAAATGGAGGCCCCAAGCCCTCCCTCACTTCGTTCGGGGGGGAGAGAAGGGTTAAGCAAAAGAATAAGAATTTGCTCCAAAACTAAAACTAAATTTCGAATTTTCTTTCGAAATTCAGTCGCCCCTCGTGTAATATTTAATATATCTAAAGGTAAGATTCCTTCTACCTCCCTCTCCGAGGAAAGCAAGCTGTCTTGCTCAGGGTAGATTTTATTTAAGAGTTCTTGACTAATAATATATACTTCTAATTTAAAATTACTTAGTCCATACTTCTTTATCGCTAACTCTATAGGTCTCTTACCCAAAAATTTCCCTTTTCTTAGGTAATCATCATTAATTCTGCTAGCCAAAGCTACTGAGGAACCAACATAACCTTCTCCTGTAATTTTGTTTATAAATATATACACTCCTGCTTTACTATTAACCCCTCTCTTGGTTACACCTAATATATTTTGGAAATTAGCCTTTCCTTCCTTAGATAAAGGAAGTTCATTAAATTTTAGAGGTTTATTCTCTATTAGCTTAATTAAAAGATCAAACGCTTCCTTAGATAAATTAAAATCTTGTATATGATTACTTAAAATGGTATTAATAAGTTTATAATCTAGATTAGCCTTAGCTAACTCAGGATTAGGGTATTGTTTTATAAAGTTATCTACAATAAAGAAAGGATTATTAGCCGATTTATCAGAGTATACTTTTTGAAAAAAATCAGATGATTTACTGATATTCTTCCGGCCAGTAGAATAAAATGACCCTGTATAAAAAATGAATTTATCACTTAGATTAAAATATGGTTTTGGCTTGAATACAAGGGGGACTTGTAAAAGTTGCTAAAACACTAAAGCTAAGTCTATTTCGGGTATTCGAAATATAAGGAATAATTACTGTTGGAATTCTTTTTTGTCCCTGCTTCGCAGGCCTAGGACCAGGCTCCCAGGCCTGGGCCGAAAGGTTGAATAACACTTCATCAAATTTACCATTACAAATACAAATGAATAAATTTTAAGACAAAGGTAACTCCTTATCTTATAACATCAATCCTGGAAAATCAGATAAGCACCCTAATGCTTAATTTCTTAGTACGAAGTAGGGCAAGCCTACCTACACCGGAAAGTATTCAATATCAGCTTACTAGTCCAAAATGATACTTCATTTTGGGATCTAAACTATACTAAGTATTAGTTATATAAGCCTAAAGGTAGTTACTTCCGTATGTAAAATTTTTATTTTAATTTGGTTAGGAGGGATTTTGACTAATGATTTCTTTCGATAATCAAGTTAGAGTACATCTTAAATATGGATAACTTGCGCACCCATATCAACAACCGTATACTCGTTGCTCTTTTACAACCATATTCTTTAGTCTGGTTGACTTAGATCCGCGATTGCCCATACTTCTTTCGAAGGTCTTCAAGGTTATTACCATACATGAGTGATTAGTTCATCCACCTATCCATTTTCATGGGTGGCTTGGTACTTGAAATTCTAGGGTGTCCCCGGAATTTGGCTGTTATACCCAATTAAAGGAGGGTTCCCTATTGGGCGTTACCGCCCCCCTCCCTCTCAGGAGAATTGTTTTTATCTAATAATTCTTTATGTTCTTTATTATCTGTAACATAAAAATAAAAAGAAAATCCAATTACTACTAATATAATAAATGCATTTAAATTACTTATTGAGTATTGCATTAAATAAAACACAAAAGCTTGTATTGATTCTATGCTTGTTATACTTAAAGCTAATAATATAAAACCTACATGACTGATAGTACTGTAAGCTAATAATCTTTTTATTCTAAACTGTGTCAAACCTACTATTGTACCTATTATTAATGAAAATAAAGAACTCATTAACAAACCTAAAGTTCAATTAAATTCAGAAAATGAATTACTTGTAAAATACACTATTTCTAATAACAAAATAAAGATAGATATTTTGGCAATTATAGCTACAAAAGTAGTAACTATAGTAGGGGTCAGTGGATTGGTTACCCTGCCCTCAGAACCGTACGTGATAGTTTCCCATCATACGGCTCGCCCCCAAGAGCTGTTTTAGACATATGAAGTCATTTTTTGAGGTGTTTAGTTGGATTTTGATGTTAGGTTTCCATTATCGAGAATTGTACCTTTAGTGAATTTACCCATGGTTTTTATATCCCAGTGGTTAAGTTCTCCTTTGTGATACAGGCTGTGATGGTATTTACATAGGGGTATTTGTTTTCTTAAATATGCTCCTGTTCATTCGCTGAAGGTAGAGTTACCTGTTCGGATTTTCTGTCTGACGTCTTTTACTTTTCTCATGTGGTGCATTTCAATATCTAGAGATGAGCCACAGATGACACAGGTTTTATTTATATTCGATTCTGTAAGTTTACTATTTCAGCTTACGTTCAGGAAATCCAAGTCAGTTGGAGTCCTTGTTCCTTTTTTATAATCGTGAGTGGCACTGAGGGTCTCGGGAGAGAATATTTTTATACCGGTTTCCGGACATTTCAGATCAAACCCAAATTTTTTGAACGCTGCTCCGATGGTTCTGATTTTCAGCTTTTTCGCAAGAGTAAGAGCGCAACTTTCCTTTAAAATTCAGATAATGTCTCATAATTTCGTTCTGTTTCCTGCGAATGAGTAGAAGTTTATGAGGCCATGGATTTTGGAATTGTAGAATGAAACTATTTCGTGATGAGATAGATTGATCATAGCGTTCTTCGCAGTCCCTCTTGGGACTGGGTTTCCTAGTCTGTTCTTCGCTAATCCTGCGTTAACAAGTTTTTTGAAGACCTTTTTGGAGTCTATGTATACTCTCATTCGAGTTATCATTCTTCTTCGTATCCCATCTTTGGTTTTGATAAGGCTGTTCTTCTTCATGTCTGCTCTGCTGATTCATGCACCAAGGAAGTTAAAGCCTTCTTTCTGAATATTACTAATTTCGGTTTTCTCTAGATTCAGAGATAACCCGCATTTGTTCGCTAGAACACTTTTGACACGAGCCCGTATATTTTCGGCATCCTTGAAGGAACCGATAACTAGGATCACGAAATCATCCGCATATCTGACATATAACATTCTTTTAAAATTCGGGTCCAGAGGGTTGTAGGCATTTAATTTCCTCATGTTAATTAGAGCCTGCTTTCTTACCTCTGGATCATTTGATCTTCTCCTTTTTAGTTCCAGTTTATTATATTCGGAATTCCTTTGTCTGATTCTACCTCTGTCTAAATTTTTCCTTAATGTCTCCATGTAAGTATCTAGTTCGTGCAGAACTATATTACTTAATAGAGGGCTAAGTACGCTTCCTTGAGGAGTTCCGATGTGACTTCTGATTATTTTACCGGAATCGGGGTCAACATAACCAGCTTGTAGAGCTTTATTTAGAAGTTCTAGGGTTCTGGCACATTTGATTTTTTTCTTGATTCTGGCCATGATTATTTCATGTGGAATGCTGTCAAAACATTTACTGATGTCTCCTTGAATTACCCAAGTGTAGTTTCCTCCTTGTAGATATAGAGTTTCTAACGCGGAGTGAACGGATCGTTTGGGCCTGAAACCATGACTGTTAGGAGAAAATAGTGGTTCTCATATTTGCTCTAAGATTGAAGCAAGTGCTTTTTGTACTATTTTTTCTCAGGGTGAATTTATTCCAAGGGGTCTTTCTTTCCCATTGGCTTTGGGGATTATTATCCTTCTGGCCGGGGAGAAATTGAACTGTCCCTTAGCTATTCTATTCCCTAGATTTTCAAATCAGTTTCATGTTATACCATCCAGAGTTTCTTTTATGGAACCTTTGGTCATATTACCTGGTTTACCTTTAATTTCTTCGTAACACGCGACTAAGAAAGACGGGTTTTTCATAATGTTAACAAGCCCATTGTAAACATTTTGTTTGTTACAGTATGTCTGAAGTTCTTTCTTCACTAGAGCAACGAAAGAATCAGATTTCCGAGTCTTCTGGGCTAAGGAAGAGGTTTTATCTGAGACGAATGATTCGAGGGCTCTATTTTCTAGTAACTTCGCTTCTTGGCTACCTTCCTTTAGAGAACCAGTACTCCTACTATGAAGGCTCCGTCTCCGCAGTATCGAGTAATCGTTAGTGGCGGTTGGATCCCGGAGTAGCGTTAATCTGCCATATATATTCCAGTTTAGGTGCTTGCATTGATTAAATCTGAGAGAAGTCGTGTGTGCTGTATTGGTTTCTATTCAAAGCCCTACTAGTTTGAATATACAGTCACAAATATACTGACATATCCTGGTTGGAGTATATTGCCTGCTTGTATGCCACTTCATTGTATCAAGTTCGTCATCCTCACCATGTCGGAAGCCACTTACACCTGTCCAAGGAAACTCCAGGGTTTCCCGCTTAGTGTTTCTATTCTTTGCTATAACATCGCATGAGCTTATTAGCCTCAAGGATGCCAAGAATACGTGGTACCCTAAGAGAAATCATGTTTCTCTTAAACCAATTACGAGTAGTCTCATTTTTTTGAGACAGCAAATTAACGCCCTTTCGGCGCACGTAGGGATAGCGTCATAAACGTCCATTGTGGTTAAATTTATCGTCCAAATTAAAGAAAAGAACGACTTTATACTTGCGTATTAAACATATTCTCTAAATTATAATATATATAAACAAATAATACCAGGAATTGTTATTATTAAGTTTGCAATAACCATGCTTGGCTAGGCTAGCAATTTTATTTTAAATATCTACCTTTATTCATTCCTACTTTTATTGTACGAATTTTATCAAAACCTTCCTTAGTTAAATGAACCTTTGTTTGGATCATTTCCGCTATTTTAGCTCAATCTTTAAAGTCTTGTGCTTTTACACCAAGGATAGGGTATTTATCAAAAAAGGTAAATTTTTTCAAAATTATTTTTGAATGATTGACATCTAAACTCTATATAATCTTTATAACTATAAGTTTGACCACATCCAAAGAAATTTACTAAGCTTTTTAATAATAATTCATCTCTAATATGTTGAGTTAATACAAAAAGTAATACCACACGACTTCCTGCTTTATATAATTTAGATTCCCTAATGCTAACTTTAAAACAACCGTCACCAGATGTAAAACCGGCTACTCACTGAGGATGTAATTTAGTATTATCTAAGGGTAACGGTGGTCTTGGTACAGCAACACTAGTAGGGAAGGCTTCTTTTAGTAATAAACTTAATCCTTTATTAAGAGAAGCTCTAATATTTATTATTTTTTGTAAACCTTCATTTGTTAAATGTTCCCCTCGTTGCATCATCATAACTACTTCTTTAAATAATAAGTAATCAGAATATTTATTTGTTTTTAAAGGGTATTTATCAAAAAAGGAATTACTTTTGTTATAATTTGGTCTAAAGAACCTATTGTAAAATCACAACAATTATTTCTTTCTTTACTTATTCTTCCTGCTCCTTCAAAATAAGCTTGTATAAGTCTTAATAATTCTAGATCTCTAACCTGAAGATTGATGGTAAAGTTCGCTTCTAATTGCCAACCTAATTTGTTTTTAGGTGATTTACGTATTAAAATAAGAAAACATCCCTCCGCATCCGTAAATCCTGATAAAAACCAGGGTTCATTTAGTTGAGGAAGTTTTTCTATATTATCATTAAGGTCTGATTCAGTAGAATAAAGTCGTCTTTGAATAATTTGATAAGAAGGGAATTTAACTTGATAGTTTCTTTCGAAACCCATTAGAGTACATCTTAAATATGGTAAATTAGTACCACATCAACTACCATCTACTCGTTGCTCTTTTACAGCAATATTATTACATACTGCTGACTTAGATCCGCGATTTCCTACGTTCTTTTCAGAAGCCTTCAAGCTTATTACCATACATGAGTGATTAGTTCATCCACCAACAGTCTTTCGACTGTGGCTTGGTACTTGAAGTTCTAGGGGGTTTCCGGAATTTGGTAGTTTACTCCCAACAGTAGAGGATTTCCCAAGTCCTCTTTCAGGAGATCAAAAATGAAAAGGTGCAGCACTAACTTTAAATAAGAATCCTATACTAAAAATAAGTAGAGAAAAATTTATATAATATGGTTTATATCAAACCCCATAAGAATTAATCTTAGCACTTATACTAGTAATAATATACAAGCCATCCATATTAGTTGTTCCTGAATTTGCATATAATAAGGCGGAACCTAACAAAATAAAACATGAACTTAATCCCAAGGCTGCCGACTTTATCTTGCTAAAAAAACCTATAGACGATATATTAAAAATAGACACAATAAATATTTAATTTAGAGTTCGTTATTTTTTTGAAAAAAAAAAAGTAAATTTATGTTTAGTTTCTTCCTGTGTTCATTCGAGCTTTTATTTCACGAATTTGATCTAACCCTTTCTGAGTTAAGTGATTTTTGTCTTTCATGATTTGAGCTACTTTACAAAAATCCTCAAAATCTTTAAGTTTTTCACCCAGGATAAAATTTACTTTAAAAAAAGGTATAATTTTTATAGTTATATCTGTAAGATTTGTTACTCTAAATCTACAAATGTTACCTCTAGTATAAGTATTACCGCAACCTAAAAATTTAACTAAACTTGCTAATAACTGTTCATCTCTTTTATGTTGAGAGATATTAAATTCTAATTGAATATTCACTCCAGACTTAGTTGTTACAGATTTTTGAATATTTACAAAAAAACAACCTTCTGCTGCTGCAAATCCTGCTATTCAACCTAAATCTGGAATATTCTTATTTTCGACTAAAGGCCTAGGTATGAATATAAGATCTAGGAAGGCAGCTCGCAATTGATCAGATAAACCTTTATTCATTGTAGCTTTTAGTGCTACAACTTTTTTTTAACCCTTCTAACTTTAAATGTTCTTTATTTAAAACTAATTTATATGCTAACTTAAAAAGCTCAAAGTCAGCTAGTTTTTGAGTTATTAAAGGATATTGATCAAAGTGTTTAATAATTTTTTCTAGATCTTTAAAAAGGACACGATAATTAATAATTTTTTGAGTTGGATGTATAAAAATATCACCAGCCCTGCTTCGCAGGCCTAGGACCAGGTCCTTAGGCCTGGGCCGAGAGGTTGAAAAGTACTTTTGGATATCTTCTAAAAGAGCTCTGTCTTTTTTATGTAATGATATACCAAATTCTAATTTTACTTGTCAACCTACTTTATTTTTATTTTTAGAAATACCAATAGAAAAGTATCCCTCCCCATCTGTAAACCCTGTGATAAATCAAGGATTAAGGGTTTTTTGTGAAATATTGCCACGAAAATTTTCGTTTACAATATTATTGGGAGCTTGTGTAATAGAAGTATAAAACCTTGACGATAGTTTTTTCGTTTAGAAGGGACTTCGGTTAGATAGTTTCTTTCGAAACCCATTAGAGTACATCTTATATTTGACATCGTTAGATAATCAAGCATATTACCATTTACTCGTTGCTCTTTTACAAGTAATGTTTTATTATCACTTGACTTAGATCCGCGATAACCTATTTCAGTTTCCATCATCTTATGACTTGTTACTATACCTGAGTAATTACTTCAGCCACTAATGCTTTTTCAAGCAACGCTTAGTATCATAAGCTTTAAGGCGTCCCCGGAGTTTGGCAATAGTAGGCACAAATATAGAGGGATCCCACTCCCCTTGGCACCTAATAAAAATAGATTAGACCTCCTGTAGTGGCTAATTCCGAATTTCTATAAATTGTACTTAACAAATATAACCCGTAACTTTGTAATTCTATTGATAAAAAATAGAAACTAAATCATTAGTAGACATTAAAAAATTGCTCCACTAACTACAAATAATAAAATTAACGTAAACCGGATTCTTCTTATAAATTCTAAATAAACTTTTTTTTGACCCTCCGGCCTAGGACCAGGTCCATAGGCCTGGGCCGAAAGGTTATAATCGTAACAACAAAATACAACTATAACCAGTCAGATGTATCTATATAGACACTATAAATTTCTTACTGATAAATTTATTATCTCTTATACATCGCATCTTTAATGGTTTTTATTAATGCAATACCTTCAGAAGTTAAATGCATTTTATTTTCTATTAATAAAGATACCTCTTTGAATCTTTCAAAATCTAATAATTTTACTCCTGAAAGATTATATTTTAATAATAATGGTATTACTTTTTGATTTAAATCTGAGGATTTTGTTATGATTAATTCAGCTGTTCCTCGATTAGATGATCTTCTCACTACTCCGCAATCTAAAAAAGAGAAAGTCTCTCTAATAATTCAATATCTTTAAGATGTTGACTTAAAGAAAAAGATAAACTTACTGCATACCCAGCTTTTCTTTTATCACTCTCGTAAAGAGAGATATAAAAAGAACCTTCAGCAGTTATAAATCCTGCTAATCAATTAGGATTAAAACTAAGAGGTAATTTAAATTCGGGTAAAATAGTAGGCAATATATCAGAAAATTCCTCTTTTACTGCAGTAGGTAATCCTTTGTTTAAATTAACTTTAAGTGAAAAAACTTTTAGTAAACCAGGTAGAATATTATGTTCCCCTTTTTCCATAAGAAATACTATATCCTTAAATAACCTAAAATCTTTGAATTTTTGAGTAACTAAAGGATATTTATCAAAATGAGGTATAATGTATTTTACTATATCTTTTACAGACCCTACTGTATAATAAACTACTCCTCTTTTACTTGTATATATGTTACCTGTTTTAAAGAAATCTTTAATTTGGACTAAAATATCTAAATCTTTTAAATCTAGTCCAATAGTAAACATAGGTACAATTTTTCAACCTATTCCTGCTTTTTTTTTGTGATAGAAACAGCGAATGAACCATCCCCATCTGTAAAACCAGTTACAAATCAAGATTTAACTTAAATCCGTCTTTATGTATAAAATATTTAATCTTTTTGGGTTCTTTTGTTATTATTGTTGTTGTTTTTGTAGAATATAAATGTTTATTCAGAATTTGATAAGACAGAGATCCATATAAGGTAATTCTTTCGAACCCTCTAAGAGTACACCTTAAACTATTAAATACATTAAGATTTAATAATCAACTGCCGTCTACTCGTTGCTCTTTTATAATAATATTTTTACATATTATTGACTTAGATCCGCGATTGTCCATTTTTCGGTTTTTAATACCGAGAGTTCCTGAAAAATACATCCCATAAATATTATACTCAATACAGTATAATAAAAGAACCATCTTTTGACTTGTTACCTTACTTGAATAATTAGTTCAACCACCACGGAAAATTTTTTCCAGATTTGGTATCAAAAGCTTTAGGAGTTCCCCGGAGTTTGACAGTTTATCCCATAATATATTACATATTAGTTGTTTAGGATATTCTATAATCTTTAAATGTTCTCCCATTTTATTAAGAATTTTTGTTCTATAGAATATAAAATTATTAAATAATAAATCTTTTAAAGATGAATGTTCTTTAACTCAAACTTTTCTAGGGAAAAAACTAGTAAGTTGTAATATTAATATGCAAACTATAAAAACAAATATATGAAATATTTGGGTTATATTAGTTACATGAAGTAAACCTCCGTGTAAACCACTAGAGATGGAACCCACCTCGCGATAAGATCCCCTCAAGAACCGTGCGTGCCAGTCTCCCGGCACACGGCTCAATCGGCTTGTATAATCTCAAGACCACATTTCATTCCATGGTAGAAAAGACTCTCTCGATTATGGACTGCGTTCTACTTACTGGGTAGTCTCGCACAGTCACCCGAAGATATTTCATAATTGGCCATTATGTCTACCTATGCGTTTATTTCAAATCACGAAACCCGATCGTGTCGGGGTAGTTTCTTTGCAGTTACCGTGAGTTGCGCTACTTCTCCTACAAGGCTTCGCCTCATACTTTAAATACCTACAGCGCCTTAGGCATTTCGGATCAGATCGTTTAAACGCATCTCTGGAGTATCGACTAATGATAATCATATCTTAGTTTTAGCCAACACACTAAATTCAGCTCTGCCCAGTGCAGTTGTAACCCATTCAGGTTCCACTATCCAGGANTANTNCTCCTGGNNNTTGCTTGTTTAGCTATCTTCCCCCCGTTCGGTAGAGAGCTTCTTGTTTGTTGTAGCAACCCTTGAAGACTCCTAGTCGGTGACGTAGTTATATTACCCGATGATATAGTTTCCTATTTCGTTTCCGAGGTTCCCGCTTTCCTTATAATTTATGCTAGCTCCGTCGAGCAGGCATAGCTGTTGCTGTCTGTTCTGCAGAGTCTGGATGTGAAGTCCTGAACGTCAGGGATTCGTGGTTCAGCCATCCTTTTTCCGAAAATTCGTAGGTCTTTTCATCATTCGACCGTAGACTCAGCCGGCAAGGCTCCCAGTTCGCCGGAAATCGTGATGCAGTTTTGAATACGACAGTTCGCTCTCGCTCAACTTCTATGCTTTTTGCCTCAGCCGCCTATATTTCTCGATTCTGGGCGATTTTTAAGGCTTCTCATACTAGCTTCAACTGAACCTCGTTGGATTCAACTGCAAGTATTAGGCTGTCCCATTTGACTTCGTGGGAAAATTTATTATAAATTATACCCTAGCGTCGTAAAATCCCTTTCTTTATAAGAGATAAACTCACTATTCCAAATAAAAGGCAATAAATTAAAGCAATACTAGCTATTCTATTAAAAAATATTGACATATCTCGTCCTAAAGTGACGGCATTCGAAAATAATAAACATAATATAGATAAATTTATCATAAAATTGTAATTAAAGAGCCCTAATATCGGACCCAACCAGGAGAGAAAATCGAATTCTCATCTTTAATGCATGAAATTAAGGTTTTACCTTTAAACTATCCTGATTTTACAAAAAATAATTATATAGATAAAATTTAATTAAGTTTGTTTAAGGGTGCGCAAGCGTACTTAGACTTGAACCAAGAACATACTGAGCCACCTACAAATTTAATAAGTCTACTACGATTAATACCCGCTTTAATTTTATGAAGTTAATCCTTCGTGAGTAATATGATACTTATTTTTACTATACGAATTGCATCACATCAATCTTTAAATTCTAAAGCTTTTGCTCCATATATAGGATGTTTTAAGAAAAAAGGTATTAATTTTTCTGGTGCATCTTAAAGTTTATCACATCTAAATGATCCTCAATTTTTTGAAGTTCTTGCTTATATTTTCCGCTACCAAAATATGTAACTAAATTTTGCATTAATATTTCATCTCTTGTATGTTAAAGTAAAAATAAATTTAGCCGATAAATTTTCATTAGCTCTTTTTCAAGTATTTATATGGAAACTTCCTTCACCTGCAGTAAACCCTGCCATTCAATCAGGATGCGGTATTATAGAATTTTTTGCTATAAGTATAGTATTTGTAATTTTAAAGATAATCCTTTGTTCATAGAAGCCCTTTCTCTACGAAGCGCTGGTGTAAGATGATCTTTTTTATTTATTTTTTGTACGGCTCCTAATAAAAAAAATAAATTTTTTATTTTTTTTTTTNNTTATAAGGCCCAGCCCACCCTTCCGCAGCAGAGGGTGGGCGAAGGGCTAAAATAAGACCTCAATCCTGCTTTTTATTAGAATTACCCTTAGGTTCTTCAGGGTCTTCTTCAGGTTCGAATGGATTTTCTTCATTATCATTTCCGTTACCAATATTTAATTCCTCTTCTTCACTTTTTTTGTGAAGCGGATTTCTCCTCTTTCTCCAATTCATCACAAGAATCTTTCCCTGTGCTATAATCGTTAGATTTAACTAACAATGTAAAACTTTTCTCATCTATACATAAGAAGGTTATAATGTAAATAAAGTAAATATAACTTAATATAACTAATAATTGTAAGCGCAAGCCAAAATTTATAGCTCCAAGTAAGGAGCTTACACCTGATAAGTGTAAAGCAAATATAGCTAAATCTACACTAGGTCCACTATGACTTTGTACTCCTGATAACACGGCAATCAAATTTCTCATAGAAATTCTTCTAACAAGTTTTGTTTCAAATTGGTATATATTAAATTTAAAGTATGATGAATTCACGGCGGAGCCATAAAATTATCTTCCTTTATTCATACCAGACTTAATTTTTTGTATTTCTTCTAAACCTTTAAGAGTCAAATGGTTCTTAGTTTCAACAATTTTTGCCACTTCACATCAATCTTTGAAATCTTCATATTTTTTACCTATAATACTATGTATCTGAAAAAATGGAATTATTTTTCCGTAATTTTCTACAAAATTATAAACAGATAAATTTAATCAAGGACCTCTACTATCTTTTTCTAATATACCACATCCAAAGTGATTAATTAGACTTTTCATTAACATCTCGTCACGAGAATGCTGAGTAATTTGAAATACTAATAAAACTTGAAAACCTATTCGAATAGTTGAAGACTTTTTAACTAAAATCTTGAAACATCCTTCTCCTGATGTAAACCCAGCTATTCATTGCCCCTGAATATTTTCAGGTGTTTTCACTAAAGGTCTCTCTACAGGATCTATATTAGGGAAAGCCCCTTTTAATTCTTCGGTTAAACCGTTATTTAAAGAAGCTTTAATCGAAAGAATTTTATGTAACCCTTTTGTAGTTAAATGTTCTTTATTCTTCATTAATTCTACTACACCCCTAAAAAGAAGATAATCTCCTAACTTTTGAGTTTTTAAGGGGTATTTATCAAAATGAGATATCACTACTTTTATAATCTGTTCTAGAGATTCTATTCTAAATTTAAAAGTAGCTTCACCATCTTTTCATATACTTCCCGCTCCTCCATAATAAGATTTAAGTGCATTCAAAAGATATAAATCTTTTTTGTGTAAAGTAATAGAAAAAACAGGTATAACATGTCAACCTATATTATATCTAGAACTTTTTCTAACTCTAATCATAAAAGATCCTTCTGCATCTATAAATCCTGTAAGACATCAAGGGTTAAAAGAAAAAGATAAGTCTGATTGACTTGTATTTGAAGAAAAGCAACGTGTTTGAATAATTTCCTTAGAAGGGATTTTGGTTTGATAATTTCTTTCGAATCCCGTTAGAGTACACCTTAAATGCATTGGTTTAATGCATCAACTACCGTCTACTCGTTGCTCTTTTACAATAATAGATTTACGGCTAGCAGGATTAAAATAATCTATTATTGACTTAGATCCGCGATAACCCACGTTCTTTTCAGAAGCCTTCTGGCTTGTTACCTTACATGAGTGATTAGTTCATCCACTTACAGCCTTTCGACTGTAGCTTGGTACCAAAAGTTCTAGGGTGTCCCCGGAGTTTGATAGTTTATCCCACGTTGATGATTTCCCAGATCATCTTGCAGGAGGGTAACTTGTGTATTAATAACCTCATAATTCTATTACTATTTGTTTATTTAAATAATACCTACTTTACGGTGGGCTGTTATAATAAGAATTACTATCGTTATATCCATCATTCACATGATGGTTTGGACTATGCCTTCATCCTAATAATAAATATTAATGGTTATTAATATTTTGAAATTTTTATCTAATCTAACAGATCTAAGATTTATTATGATTTCTCTTATTTTAACTAATCTTTCATGATTTCCTTTAAATTTTACATAGCTTCTAGCTCAAATTCTAAACTCTACAGCCTTCATACCTTTAATGCAATTATTAAAGTAAGATATTATGTTTTCTATAGCACGAGAATTGGTTGTAACTACTACGTAATATGTTCTTTTTTTTTGCAAAGTTAATACCTAGTATTAAAGAAATAGCCTTTAAAACAATAGCATCTAACTTTTGAGTTATTTCAAAAGCATGAACTATACGAGTAGATGTTTTACTTACTAAGTAAAAACTACCTTCTGTAAAACCAACTAATCAGTATTTACTCATGACTAATTTAGCTTCATTAGTATTATTAACTTCATTGTCAACTACAGCTCAAGCAGGTGAAATATAATTGTCAGCCATTTGTTTATTAACTAAGTCTAGCAATAATATATCTTTCTCTTGAGTAGTTAAACTACTGTTATCTAAAATATTATAAGCTTCTCTAAATCTAGAGTAAGAGTAATATTTACTTGTCAATAAAGGATATTTATCAAATATAGGTATAATAATAGAACCTATAGTTTTTCTATCTCTAATTCTAAAATCAGCATTTAAATTGTCTGTGTTAATACTAACTGAACCAAAACCTAATTGAGATTTTATATAGTATAATATTCTTAAATTATATGTACTCTGAGTTAATTTAAAGAAAAGAGTTCATTTACCATCTTTTGATCTAGATATAGTAAAACTACCATCTCCGTCCGTAAAACCTACTAATCATTGGTGAAAATTTTCTTTATTTTCATCATATTTAGATTTATTAATTCATCTGGAATGATCATAAATATTATTAGGATGCTCTACGTTTAGTCTCTGAAGGGAATTAAACAAAGTTATTGTTTTATCCCAGGCATATTGTCTTGAACCTAATTCAATAAATAAATTTTGGATAGTTAAGTACGTTCTAACTGCTAACTTTAATAATAATAACGAGTAGTACTTAACTCTATCAATAAAGATATCAAGAGTTCTAAATAGAATAAAAAAAATTATGGGTTATTAATAGTGTTAGTTACCTCATTGAAATTTAATCTGAAAAAATAAATTGCACAATTATTTTCTGTGTACAACTAAGAATAAAAATTTCTTGTTATTTTTTTTTACACTTAAAATGTAATATGATTAAATTAAAACTAGAGTAACATGCAACAAATCACTTTGTTGTTCGGACTATGCCTTGATCTTGAAAAGTATAAATAAGTATTACTTTTTTTTTTTTATTCAAGACCTTCTACGTTAAGTCTCTGATGGATATTACGTCCCTAATATTTAATTATAGGATGCGAATACCCAGGCATATTGTGACGAGAAGTAAACCTTTTTACATACGCTTACCTAATTAAAGCTTTGCGTGAGTAGTTTACAGTTTAAATACAAAAATTAAAAATAATAAAAGATGTCCCTTGCTTCGAAAGAATAAATTAAATATTAAATAAAATTAAGATTAAATACAATAATAGTATAAATAATTAATTTTTTTTGCTATAGTTTCGTCTACCTAATTTGTTAAAAATTTTGCTTAATTGATATACTTTTTCTACTTTAGTTTTTTTATAGTAATGTGCCACTGATCACAACTTAAATTCAAGGGATTTCATACCATAAAACTTACCTCTAAATATGTCAACCATATCATCAAGAACTCTCGTATTACTAGTATATAAAACATAGATATTTCTAGTTTTACTATAATTAACATTACTTGGAAAATGTAAAACACGTTTTATTAATACTAATAGTAATCTATCTAATTTTTGAACTATAGTGAAATCTATACTCACTCTATCAGGGTAAGTATAAAGACCAAATGAACCCTCAGCTTCTATAAACCCTGCTAATCAAAAAACTGTGACGATTTCAGCTATATCTTCATATTTACTTTCTTCGTTCAAATGAGTAATAGCGGGAGAGATGTAATTAACTGGAAGTTCTAATGATCTTATTTCTTCTATAGCTTTGTTTTTCATTTCAGTAGTTAATTGTGAATTTTCTAAAATTACATATGCTTTTTTAAATTTTTCGTAGCTAAAATATTTACTAGTTAAAAGAGGATATTTATCAAAAATAGGAAATATTACTTTATTTAAGACTTTTCTATCTGTAATTCTAAAAGCACCTCCTATTCCTTTTGAATCTTTCGTTACAGACCCGTAGCCTAATTTACTTTTTATAATATAAAGTAATCTTAAGTTATAAGCAGATTGAGTTAACGTAAATTGTAGACGAAATGTATTTCCGGATTTTACAATACTAAAACAACCGTCACCATCGGTAAATCCAACTAATCACATTTTAAATTTTTCATCATCATTCAAATTATTTCATCAATTTTTGTATTTTTCAGTTCTATGCATCGAGTAGAATTTTATTTCCCTTGAGTTACCTCAAGTCAACTCCTTACCTTTAAGAGTTCATCCTGTACCTACTCCACCTTCTATAACGGCAGAAAAAACTAATAATAGTAAACTAGGTATTAGTAGTCAGTAACTTATGTTATTTAATCTAGGGAATCTTTATAATTAAGTAATTTCTTACCTAAACGGACTATGTCTTCATCCAATTTTTTTTTTTTTTTTTTTTTTACCTAACTATCTAGTTTAGTTAGTAAAATTGGAGTTTTGCGTATTAATGTATAAAAAATTTATACATTCTTAATAAATCAATTTACTAGCTAATTAGTTTATTAAAGTCTCTGAGGATCCTACTAAAGTATAAAATACTCGTTGGTTTCCAGCATAATGCCCCCATGTATGTATTAATTTTACGACTAATTCAGTAAATTGTATACTTTATAACAGCATTATAACTGTTCAATTAGGTGTCAATACATCTGTTAACTGAGTAAAAAACTCTATTTCGAGGGGTTCCATGCTTATAGCAAAATAATAATTATAAAATTTACACTTTATAACGGCATTCCCCTTAAATTTCTTTTCCTATCCTCCGGATACGGAGTAAAGTTTCCGTTTTTTTTTTATTTAATTATAAAAATTTTTCAACACTTCAGTCACTTTTTCTTTATAAGAAAAAAAGAATGCAGATATTTTAATTTTTTTTTTTTTTTTTTTTATCAAGGAAATATCCATAAGCGTATTTAACTAAAATTTTGTAAATGATCTCAATTAAATTCAGTTCTTTTTGTATTCATACGACTTCTTACAAGTTCTACTGTATTTATTCCTTCCTGAGTTAAATGTTGATTATTAATAATTAAGTAAGCTACCTGTTCCCAGTCTTTATAATCTAAAAACTTACTTGTAAATAACGGATATTTACTAAAATATTTAATTAAAATAGCTGAAGATACCTTGCTAGTTGCAGCTAAAGTATAAAAAGTATTATTCGTAGATTTTTGGGTTCTAGTCAACAAATTACAATTTAGAAATGTACATATTTGATTCAATATGTCAGAATAACTATCATTTGTTATAGGATCTAATACTCTTTGTTCAATTCTCATTCTACAAGAGATTTTTCTCTTTTTTTGCACCGTCCTCTGTTTTAGTATATTGTACAGAAAAACTTCCATCTGCATCCACAAATCCACTAAGTCAACTGTTATTATCTAAACTACCTTTATTCAAAGGCAATTTTTCTAATTGAGCATTATGGTTTAAATTTAATCAATCGATTAAACTATGTAGTTGATGAATTTTAGGTGTTCTTAGCTCACCGTTAATTAAATTTACAATTTTTTTTTAAACCAACAACAGGTGAAACAACTAAAACACAAGCATTTTCAGAATGTTTATACCTAATAAATCCTGATCCTATAATATCCAAGAATTTCTTACATAAAGGCTCATTTTTTAAACCAAAAGTAATACAAAATCTTGGATTATGTTTCTTAGTACCTTTTGTTTTTGAATTCAAATATGCCCGTCTCCTTCAAATAAACCTGCTAGATAGGGACCTAAATTCTTTCGATTATTATTAAAACCTGTGGACGCACAGCTACTAAAATAAACATTTAATCTCAATTTATCCGTAAAGTTTGAAAAGGATTTTTTAATAAAAAAAAATAAAAAAAAAAACGGCGTCGTAGGAAAAAGAAAGTGATCCCTTGTTTGCCATGTCCGGCCCACCTACTAATAATGGTAATAAAAAATTACCACTAGAGATAGAACACACCTCGCGGTGATATCCCCTCAAAGATCCGTACGTGCGAGTCACCCCGCATACGGCTCACCAAAATGAATCAGTATTCGATAATGTTTCTCATCGTGTAAGCGAGGGTTTTATTTCCTACCGACAGCTATTCTTGCGTAAAGGAGTAACTTGTTTTAGAACAAGATGTTAAAACTTAATGTTTATGTGCTCTATGACATCAGGAGTGGGTTAACGTTAGATTCTTTAACGCAAACTTGGTTCCTCCTTTCTTAATAGGCTCTATATGATGTATATGTACACTGTTGTAGTGTAGATAATCAGGGTTGATTATCTTGTAACACTATGAGCATAATCCTTTTTGTGATTTAAAAAGTTTATCTTTTAGAGTAGGTGTTTTAGGAGTTGAGATTAGCGATATGTGGAGTTTTGACCTAATTAGTTTTTCTACCATTATTGTGTCGTCAAAAGCGTTTACAGCTTTCAATTCCTCTGGTAGTAAGTGTTTAATAGCGGCCACTATTGGCGAACTTCCTGTAGGGTTAAGCAAGAACGCTGTTCTACCTTCCTTTTTACGGGAGAATCTAGATTCAGTGTTACTTAAACCGGAGAATGTTCATTTATAGTTTTTGAACTTTAGATAACCAATTTTGTCGATGGTATTATCTGGTATCGGTGAGTTCTCGTCGATATCTCTTGGGTCGAGACTTTCATCGGTTCTTAAGAAATACATATTAGCCAGTTTTCTCTTACCTAATGTAGGATGTTTTTTCCTCATTCATAATCAGATAAGTCTGTATAGGGCCTCTCTAAGTACACTACGATAGTGTGAGCTATTATCAAGATTGTAATAATTTGCTCATCCTCTAACAATTGGGTTTAATTTACTAATTAATTCAATTGCAGATAAATTCTGTGAGTCATGTACAATATCCTTTATTTTAGCTATAAACTTCATCAGTTTATCTCTGTTAGGGTAAAGTGCGATAGATCCAGGTGTTTGCCTTGAGTAAATCATAGTTCTCTTTGAGGATCATTTAGTCATGTATTTGAAAGTATATCCTAGAAAGTCCAACTGAGCATTAGGACTGATCAGTTGGTATTGTTTAGTATTTGGTGGACTTAATCGCAATCCTCTCTCCTTTAGGAATTCGTTAATTGAAGGAGTGATGTATTTATCTAATATGTTTTTGCTTCTTGTGATTACAATGAAGTCATCCGCATATCTGATGCACTCTGTAGATACGTTTATCCGACGATATCTTCCATCGCTATATTTAATTTGCATACGTTGATCCTTGGATCTCGTTAGGGGGTGAATTGACCTTTTTATTACTTTTTCTAAACCGTTCAAGGTAAAGTTAGCAAGTGTAGGTGATATTATACCTCCTTGTGGAGTTCCGTTTATAGGGTCTTCGTATGTCCCATTATCAAAGATTTTAGCTTTCAATCATTGNTTGNCNA